>JALLPD010001980.1:0-10951 GCA_036940065.1 Cyclotella cf. meneghiniana | reverse complement strand
CAATTTAAGACTTTTGAAGAATTTAAGACTTTCTGTTGAGGATTTAGTACGAATTCTATGGCTGCTGCAATAAATCAGCCTTTTACAAAATTACAGACATCTGTCTTAAATTCTGCGAAGACTTTCGCAGAATTTAAGACTTTAGCAACAGTTAAGCCTTCTATTGTGCTTATTATGTCACTGCACGGACCAATTCAAACGTCAGCACAACTATCATACAATCTAACATTTCTGTGCATATGCTCATAAATCGCTGACAGCTAAATCAGAAATTATTAGTGCAAGAATAAACATGGTATGGTATCTACAACTACCTTACAAGCAAATGGAAAGCAAAGCCGAGTGCCCCATGCACCCACCAAACCACTCTACCTCTAAAGTTATACGCATCGCACACTCACCTAGTTGTACACACTGAAAGTAGAAATAATGATTTAAATTTAAATTAATTTATTTTATGTCTAAAAGTGTCATTGTATGTAAGTACAAAATTTAAGACTATCAGGCATTTTCCCTTACCTTCCTTGTTATCCTGCTTCTACTTCATGAAGTTCAATCATGGTTTTCCACTCTGCATTCTCGTTCCTTGTACATCAAGTTGTGCTTCTCCTTTTAATGATTCGTTATCACAATAGTCTTTGAGACAAGAGTAATCTGTATCATCAAGCTGTCTTACTCCCTGAGCATTCAGCATGGAAGCATTCATTATGATAATGCGGATGACACGTCCTTCCTATTGATGACAGGAGTAACAAGAGAAGTGTTTTGTATGCTCCTTAATATTCTGTTTTCACACAAGCACATTGATGGTGCAGGTCAACAAAAAGAGCGACCACACTCATTATTGCCACATGCAGAGCTAGGCTTATGTTTATTTTTCATTGGAAGCACAATGAATGTAAAACATTTGTGTTTGATTTTTGGATCTGTTCCCTCTGTTTGTTCACAATCTCTGAAGAAGATGTTGAGCTTGATTCCCCGTAAATTACGGAATCATCCATTTGCCAAGGTAGAGTTCCCCAACAAAGAAAAATGGCACAGTGGGCAAAGATGATTCAGCAACGGGAGCCTATAGCAGATGATGTCATTGGTTTCATGGACAGTTTATTATTGCATTCTGAATGTTCCTCTGGAAGGACTGTTCAAAATGCCATGTATGATGGGTATCACAGTGATACTATGGTGAACAATGTGTTTGCGTATAGGGCTGATGGTAAAGTATTTATCTGCGGCCTTAGTTTTGTTGGGAGTGCTCATGACAGATCAATTGCTGCAAACCTATTGCCATCTATTTGCACTAGATTGGTTGTTACAAGATTTGTGTTGATCAAGGCTTCCCTCGGACTGGAGATGCTGATGGGATACTGGTTGGATCTGCTGCAAACCTGGCTCCCGTTCTTGGGGAATATTTACTATGTCTCTCAAACTGTTATGTGTCTCTGAGACAAGCAAATGAATGGGGGCATGCATGGTTCACAAGGATCCTTTCCCCGGTTCAAGCAACATCTGCCACTTAACCGGCTGAAACGAAGTCACATCATTTAATCAATTGTGTATCTCCATAACTGTAGGACACATGTGATAGGATGTAATCAGATTAGTACATATTTGATCCTGGATATGAAACTGTCATCAGATTGAATGGGAATGATTGAATTAGAAGATATTATTATTAAAACTGCAACAGTAATAACAATTTATAATAATGAATTACATCAATTAATAGAGTTCACTGAGATTATAACTATCACGCATTACTTGTCATGAGAAATATTGCTGCTGCTGCTGCTGCTGCTGCTACTGTTGTTGAATTCTTGTGTATCCCCACTGTTCAAACCCTTGTGGGCCACTTTATACTTTTTCTTATCTCTTTTTTTCTTTTATGCTTCTTGTCTTTCTTCTTCTGTTTACTTTTTTGATTTTGTTGATCTTGCAATCTTGAATCTGCATCTGATTTTGAACCCATTGGTAAGTACAAGTTTAGTCATCACATCGCCGGCACTTGAACAATGATGTGAAGAAAAGATTGCATCAGAAGTTTTTGCAATGGAATCACACTGACGCTTGATTGATTTACCCACATTGGTGCTTTTGTTGTTGCTACTGTTTTTGTTTTAACAGATGAACTCAAAGGTTGATGGAAATCAATGGTTGTGGTACATCTTGAAGGAGATCTTGGGGGAGATGGTGGTAAACCAAGCTGGTCCTCTTCCTCTGTTGCGGGAGATGCATTAGCTTTGTTCTTTCACCAGGATTCTCATTGCCATCAAGCCATTAAATGTTGTCCTCTTCAACCGGGTCTTGATTGCCACCAGAAGATGAATCATTCTCATTGATGTTTAGAGAGGCGGCTTGCATGAGTTTCGCTTTGATATTATTATGGATGAGCCTCTGGACTCTCTAGCACTTGAGGGTGAACTCCTGCACTGGACCTGAATTACCAGTGGGTTTCTTAAATCCATTGCAGAGCTTATCCTTCAGTAATGACGGACATCACTGATGTCTTGCACCTCATTCTCTTTAGACTGCACCTTGTAGAGGATCTTGTTGCTTGAGTTTGGACAAAGTAGTCATGTATAAATTTATGCACTGTATAAAATTTATCAGGGGGGTATTTGCACGGTGGATATCATAAATTTATGATCCGGTTTATGCAATGTTTGTTCAAGATTTATGGAAACCAGTAGAAATAAATTTTTATATGACTTTAGGTAGCCACCCATTAAACAACCTTCAATATCATAAACAATTCGGTCATTTCCACATGATCATCATAAAAAAATATGATTTTGACTTGTCGGAAATTTGAGCATGCTGTGCCAGAAGCCTGGCTTTTTAGCACTGTCAAAAAAGATGGTGTCAAAATCATACAAATGTTTTATGATATTCCTGGTTCTCCCCCTACCCAAAAATATATTAGTATGTACATTGAATTGGCTTGTGCCATCATCTCTCTCCCCACCACACTGACGTGGCAAACAATTACTCTGACCATGATTATCAATAGAATAGCAATGATTACAACTTCCACCCTCACCAAACACCATCCATATAAACCTTCGTTTCAATACCCCTCCTCCCCCATCTACTAGCCATCTATGGTGCTAACAACAAGAACAATTGTGAACTGTGAGTGATAAGTAAGGAAAATATTTCTTGTCATTTTTACAAATTGATCACATTACTTCCAATGAAAATTTTCGTAACAACGACATTTTTGATAATTTTTCTACACCTGCATTGGATCTGCCTCTTTCCAAAAATTGAAGCGTTCATGAGCTCAAGGTGAATGACAAATGTCATTCCATTTTCAATTTTTTTATTGCATTTTTCAACAACGAAGTTCACTCTGTCTCTACTCACAGCAAGATTCTTGCTCTCAGACATAAAAGTGCTGAGCTAAGAATGTCGTTGACTTATTTTCAAGTCAAGGATTTCAGCAGGATGAAAAATGATGAATTTGCTGCACAATGGAAGGACAAATTAGATAGTGAGAAGGATGCACCAATTTGCAGCCAATGGAGTGCAACAGATGAAATAAACTTAGCATCGCTCACCTTGCAGAGCCATGTACTGTAGCTGATACAACACTTGGGTAGGCATTGGCGTAACATTACAAGAAAGGGAAAACATGATGTTAGTAACATGTCATGTGAGAAAAGAGAGCTGGGATGAATAAATTGCTGAACTGGAGGAGGAAGAGCAAGCACCTTTAATTTTTGTGATGCCTTATTTGGATTGCAAAAAGTCATCATCAAAGCCTGATGAGCATCCCATCCACAACACTGCAAAAATAAACAGGAATTAAGGCATGTATGGGATGGTGAAGGATAGGAAAACATGGAACAATCAATCTAAACACTACCTTCATTCACTAAATTCCCATCTGACCAACTTCCTGTCATGATGGCAATTGTGTAACAAATTTGCATTGTAGAAATGGTGTGATTTGTGTAAAATAATGTTAATCAGACCAACACAAGTGGGTGGATCATTGCAAGGGGTGTGTGAGTGAGAGTGATCATAGAGGGTCCTGGGTTGCGAGGGAATTTTTCATCGACAAGGTGATGATGTGGCTGTGGTGGGAGCTCTCAAAGTGCAGAAGTATTGTGCTGCAATATTATTTTGTTGTTATTGCAGTGAACCTGGTATGTCTTTTACATATTGTGATGTAACATACTGGACTTAAAAAAATCTCTTTCAGACACATCATCTGTCCAGTCTATGGTGTTATTTTTGGATTCTTTTACAACCAAGCATTATTAACCTGTTGGCAAATCTTTCATGTTATGTGTTACTCACAGTAGTACCAAGGTAATAACTTAAAAATATTATGGTTTTGGAGGAGGGTATCAAATATTGAAGAAAAAATTGCTTGGGAAAAGCATGAGGCCAGTGAGAAAAATACCACACTGGTGTTATTTTCACTTTTACATAAATGTGTCAAACGTAAATTTTATTTGGTAAAACACCAAACAATACCTAATATGTCTCAAGACTGACACAAGTATACACAACTGAACAAGTCAGAAATCACTGTGGCTCAAGAATATACAAAATCTTTGCAACTTACAGGTCAACCAATTCTTTGAACAGCTAGGGGACGAAGGCTAGAAAATATTATAGATACTAATATGTGCAAACATCAAGTTCCCTCCAATTTAACAAGCCATTATTAAACATCACTACTGCATGCAAAACATGGCGCCATTTTAATAAAATATCTCAAACTCTCTCATTTATCTCTCCTCTCCACCTTTCTCCTGCCTCTTGCCACAACAAGAATACAATCAGCAATCTCCCCACACCCTTTCAATCAAAATGGCAATCATCTACCACAACACAAAACACAAACAGGCAACAAACAGATCAGTTGAAGAGTTGCCCTGTGTAAAGGTGGTTCTGTTGTATTGTATTACAAAGAAAAACAGCCCATGTAGGAAAAAAGGTTTCACGGCTTGAAAACAAAAATGTTCAAAAAGCAGGTGAAATATTGTAAAGTGTGGCTATGATAATGATGTGGACATCTCACCGATATTTACGGTACCATATATACAGAATGCATTGGTAAGTTAGTCACAAGAAATGCCCACGATCTTGCCAATATGTGACTATCTCACCAATTCTTGGTGAGGATTAAAGCAAGAAAATAAAAAATAAAATAATACAGACCATGAATTAGTAACGCATTACTTTCCTTCTTTATATGCCCTCTCTTGCTCCCACCATTTTCTTTTGGTGGTAAGGGGTTTGTATCCTCCAGCCCACTCACTACCAACATTTTTGTCATGCTCATCAGGAACTCTCACCGCATTCTTGTCAAGGACATTACACCCCTGTGCCTCTTCTCTCTGAGTTGTTTTGGTTATCTCAGCTCAAAACCTGCATTCTCACATGTGGCAGTTTGCATAGATGATCATTACAATACTTCTTCCCTGGTGTCTGCATCTTTTTTTGCATTTTTGAACGATGCACCAAAAAATCAATAGAAGGTCCATGATGTTGTCAAATTAATTGACGTAAATCATACAAATGGTGACAATGATAGCAGATTTAATATCAAATATTCCAAACACGAATAAATGTTGATCAACATTGGTGCTGAACATAACTTGCCTTGCGAGTTTGTTTTCAAATCCTATACTCTAAAGCATGGATGACAGTACGTGCTGTGGAGGGATTTCTATCTTTCATAGTTAGTATTACGGTGGCTTTTGCTCTTGGAGTGCAGAAAAATATGTTTTCTACAGGTAGAAGGCCATCTGAAGGATAAAGACGGCAAGCCATCATAGACAGTGTTAAATGAGACGGCTGTTAACAACATGCCTCTGTGGAGATTACAGTAATACCTCCTGTTGTAGTGCCCATGGCAGTTACAAAAATTACCAATGGACAGGTGCTTAGTCTCAACACCAGAAGAGTGAGCTTCATTGCACCAAAGAAGATGCAGTCATTGTGTTGGCTTTTTGAACAGTGTGAGCAAGGCCTTCAGTTGATGACTCAACTTGTACAAAATGTGACAGAGAAAATCATACAGAACATTCTGAGAAATCAATTAAAGCAAGAGATCAAATTGTTAGGTGATTTCTGACAATTGCTGGCCATACTCAATATGTTTGTACTCACGTTGCCTAAAGAGACCCTCAAGAAATTGACTGCCGCTGAAGAGTTCATGGCTCTCATGAGCCATTAAGTTGGCAACATGAATCCCAAACATGTTTTAAACATGGACTACATGTCCATTCCTTTTTCATACCACAATAAATGCACATGGGATAGAAAGGAGTGAAGACAGCTCATTCGCAAGCATCGACCACTGATACAAAGAGAACAATACTGCAGCGACAGTGCCGTGAGTGGCAAGGTACTACTTCTGCTTATTATTTTTAAAGGAGCAAAAAATGGCAGGATCGAAACAAAGGAGCTGCCAACTCACCCCTCTGTATATCTTTATGCAGTCCAAAAATGGCCTGGATAGATGAGTCCATGATGGACTTATGGATCGAGCAGGTTCTTTCCCCATGGAAAGACATGCTCCCTCCCCACATTGTACTCCCTCTAGTATTGGACTCATTTTGTGTCCACATGATGGGGCGTACTATTACAAAAATTCATTCTCTCAGAACTGAAGTACAACACATTCCTGGTGGCTACACTTACTTGTGTCAGCCCTAATCAAACCAATAAAAAACAATGTGGCAGAGCAGTGGGAGGATTGGGTGGATACAGAGGGAGTAGAAGAAGATTAGGTGACAAAGACCCCATCATGCAAGGTAATTGCAAATTGGGTTTGGACACTCAATGCAGTAACATGCAAGAATACATGGAAGTAGAAGGGTAATGAATGGAAAGTCCAATTTCATCATTAATTTATATTAATTAGTTATTTTTTAACCAATAAAGAAAGAATATGTTTCAAATAAGAATTTGTACAACAAAATAATGCTATAATTAATTGGCATCATTAACAATTTTTGCTAAGCTGTAACTGTGTTTGCGGTGATACAGTGAACGACAGAATCTGTTGGGCTGATCAGAGGTGTAAACCTTGATCATCTACATCATCACTCCATCAAGAAAGCAACCTCATGGACCAACAGCATGTTTGCTGGGAGCAAAAGCAACCCTGCAACCATTGCTTCCGTCTGGTAGAACAAAATAAGTTGAGAGGTCGTCAGGCGGAGTTTTCTTGAGGCACAGCAACACACCACAGCTGTGTGCTGGCAGACCCATCAACAAGGCATTACCAAAGCCAAAGGGGTGATTTTGGCAGGTGCACCCATTGTTTGTGGCAACTATGCCAACAAGTGGAACAAGCCGTTCCAGAGGAGAGAGAGCTGCTAACATTTTTAATTACAGACAAATTACTATGTATGATATGTATGCCCACCAAAAAAGCAAGGTGATGTGTGGTGGATAACGCTATAATCAACCCTAACTTTTGAACCGCAAGGAGTTACCGGGAGCCTAGCATATGGGCATCGTGGTCTCGCAATGGAGAATCTATTTATTATGAACTTATGTGGAGAGAATATGGGTTTAAAGGCCTGAAAACAAAAAATGTCCAGAAAACAGGTGCGATTTTGTAAAATGATCCGATCTTTATGTAATCCTTAGATTCCATAATGTACGGTACAATAGTTTAAGGATTTTCCCTCAAGGCATTCATACCATAGAGAATCTTCTTTTTGGATCTTTTCGTCTGGCCGGGACCTGTCCCTTGATGTGTACCATTACGTAACACTATACACACCATAATATTGTTGTAATTGCCTTCGAGGCAACCATACCATACGATACCATAGACATTCACCTTGTGAATCATGACATCCGTCATTGATGGCACACAACATCAAATTATCTTCCCTTCGCTTCCGTCTTCTTCGCATCATAGTGTATGATATGGTACAATACAATCCACTATTGTATTGTACAATACCATACCATACTGTCAAGTCCTGTCAAGTCGATGACGCTCTTAATATTTTTTAATTGCTCTTCTCAGATATTGGGGAGGAATTTGCCTACCAATCATTTCGTGGATTCCATCATGTAAGAGAGTTGTTCCGCGATCTGTTACACATCAAGTAACATCACATCACATCACATCTCACATCGTATCCCTCATCATCCTCGATCCATCTAGATCAAAAATCAGCCTCCTTCTTCTGAATTGATCGACTAGCCCTCACTGAATTTTACTCTCATCTTTGACGAATTTCAATTTGCGTGATGGGCGGACCCAAGACACCCAGCGTTGCCTTTTTTTGCCTGTGGCTGGCCCTGCTCCACTCGGCAGCGAGCTTCACATCGATACAAAATAGAGCACTGACATGTCGCAGCTCTCTGTCTACGAGATCCTTCTTCGTGGGCACTTCACAGGCGGCAGCGGGTTGCCAGCGCAAGGAAAACACTCAGTTGATGATGTCGGACGGTCAGGCGGCTGCCACTCCCAAGAAGGGTTTCGTGGAAAAGGTGAGCGCGTCTGTCATGACTGGAGAGAACAAACGGGAAGTCACACGAAGTGTTTGACACCCAAGTAAGAAAAACTTCACTTGATCGTTTCCATCAGTTCAAGATCATTCCTGGATTGCTATGAAAACTCCAGGAATAACATACTCCGACTCGGCAATTCAATGCAGTAGCTTGTATTACAGTATTTGCTCGTCTTGAGTGTTTCTATTTTGAATAAGTTCCCGAACTTCATTCGCTTCTCTCTCACACGCACACTCGACCTCACTCTCTCTCTCTGTCACAGCTCAAATCAGCCATCCCTCCCCGCTCCGAGCGTAAAAAACTCATCCCCCTCGCCTCTATGTTCTTTTTCATTTTATTCAACTACACCATTCTACGTGATACCAAGGACGTCCTCATGGTCACTGCCAAAAAGTCAGGAGCTGAAGTCATACCCTTCATCAAGACGTATGTCAATCTGCCAGCAGCCATTGGATTCACCGCTTTGTATTCCAAATTGTGTGATCGAATGGAACAACGAGATGTGTTTTATGCTTGTACCATTCCCTTTCTGCTCTTCTTTATGGCATTTGCATTCGTCATCTTCCCCCATGTGGATATTTTGCATCCTCATCTCTTTGTTGATCAAATTGCAAGTCGGTTGCCGGAGGGATTTGGAGCGCCCTTAGCCATTGTCAGGAATTGGAGCTTTGCTGTCTTTTATGTAATGGCCGAGATGTGGGGCAGTGTTGTGGCGAGTCTATTGTTTTGGAGTTTTGCTAATGAGGTTACCACGGTCGACGAGGCTAAGAAGTACTGTGAGTTCAAAACGGCTTCGGTTGCCGAGACATCATGTTCGGCCGCTGTCTCATGGTGTCTACGAGCCAGACTGTTTCACTTTTGGGGAGGCTAATCCAGTCTCTCGTGCAGTATTCATTCATCTTACGTGTCTTTGTTGCATTCCCCCAAATGCGCACACAAAATCAGATCCACTCTTTGGACTTGGTGCCAACGTCGCTCTAATCTTCTCCGGCCAATACGTACGATTCGTCTCCAAAATGCGTGCCAATTTACCACCAGGTGTGGATCCATGGGGTGTTTCTCTGAAGTACCTTATGGGGGCCGTCGTCGTCTCCGGTGGGTGTCTCGTCTCTATTTTCTCTTACATGCAACGGAAAGTCATGACAGATCCAGCCTGTGTCAACCAAGAAAAACGTGAAGCCAAGAAGAAAAAGAAAAGGGTAAAGATGGGATTGAGGGATTCCGCACAATTTTTGATGAGTTCTACTTATATTCGGGATTTGGCTACTTTGGTCATTAGTTACGGAATGTGCATTAATCTTGTCGAGGTTTCTTGGAAGTCCAAGCTAAAGGTGAGGCAGCAATGTTGTGCTGTTTGAGAATCTTGTGTTGAATGCAACAATTGAATGTTTTAATAAACACTACCTTGTTCTCCAAGGCGGCATATCCGGATCCCAACGCCTACTCTTCATTCATGGGAAACTTCTCCAGTGCCACAGGTAGCGTAACTTTAATCATGATGCTTCTTGGCAGAAAAATATTCCAAAAGTATGGTTGGCGTAAAGCTGCGCTGGTCACGCCCTCTATGATTGGTGTCACTGGACTAGCATTCTATGCACTAACAATCTTCGCGCCCTTCTTTGAGCCCATTGCTCATTCTATTGGTACAACCCCTCTAATGCTTGCGGTGCTTGTCGGGGCTGCTCAGAATATCCTTTCGAAGAGTTCGAAGTATAGTTTGTTCGATCCGTGTAAAGAAATGGCATATATCCCACTGGATCAAGATTCCAAGACAAAGGGCAAGGCCGCCGTTGATGTTGTCGGGAATCCATTGGGTAAGAGTGGTGGGGCACTGATTCAGCAGGTTTTGATATTTGGGGTTGGTAGTCTTGCCGCTGCAACGCCGGTAAGAAAATATGTATGAAAGCTGTATAATATGGGACTTTCTTATGCTGACCTGTGTACCACTCCAAACTCTTCAGTGGCTTGCTGGAATACTCGGTGTGCTGGTGCGTCGAATTGATAGCGTTATGGCCGTTTGTGCTTTGTCGCTTATTGGTTCTCATGTGCTTAAACTCACATCAAACATTTCCTCTTGCTGAATAGCTGTTCTTCTGGTACAAAGCTGTGAACTCACTCGCTGGACAGTTTGAGGACGCAATGGTAGCAAATGATGAAACTGTGTGATTGGTCACTCATTTGAACAGATGGTTTCAAAATTAGTTATCTGTTGAATTGTCAGCAGTGAAGCATTCTTCAACTTCGCCCTGCGTGAAACTATTGAGTTAAAATAATTAGAAAATAATTCACTAAAATTAATACCAAAATCTCAAATCGAGATCACATTTTACCCAATTTTGGAGGACAAGAGGTCCTCGTCAACCATCCATCACGAATCACATTTCCATTAACCCTCTTAGCTATCAAGCGGACAATTGTCCGTATGATTATAAACATGCCGACAATCGTCCGCATG
>JALLPD010001979.1:0-10952 GCA_036940065.1 Cyclotella cf. meneghiniana | reverse complement strand
AGTAGGAGTATATTTGAATACTTCCTCTGTTCCAAAATAATATATATGCTATAAAATAGAACCCTAGCCCTAATCCTAAAAATAACACTAATCTGTTCATTTTTTTAATTATCCATGCTCTTTATTTTGCATGCTAACATTGAAACCTAAGCAACAAAACTATATCAACTGAATAAATTGGTGATAAATGATCCACAATAAAAGGCACATTTAAAAACAAAATAGAAAAAAGTTGAGACTTGCTGCAGTGGGAAGGACCTTTATAGGAAAAGGTCATTATGTGCAATGATGAGGGACAGGGGATCTGTCTGATTTGTTGTTTGTTTTCAACCAATTATCCAACAGTTGACAATCACATTGGATGCTTCAATGATGTAACATCCCTTTGGTAAGCTGTTGACTACTATCATAAACAGCTTTCCGTAAGACAAAAGGAATGAAATACACCAAGGATTGTTGCTTAATCAAAAACGATAGAGGATGTCACTGATGGTATTATCACTTCTGAAGGCAAGTGGAGAGTTGACAGAGGAGATGAAGTCATGATAATGAAAGCTGAGGAGAATGAGGAAAAATGGTAGGCTCCTTGATTGACTGACAGAATGTTGATGGGTAGGTAGATCAAATGCCAAGTGGGATTTTGACTAATCAACTTGCTGGGTGACTTGTGACAATTTTCTTTGGCAGATTTGCAAGAAATGGAACAATTAAGTGCCAAGGAGAGAAGGGAGAGGAGTAGCAAGAGAAGCAGCATCAGTAGAACATTGGCCACTGTGGGTGAAAGTTGTTCTCCTTCTTCTTGCATTGCTGATAAAGATGATGAGTATGACAAGGAAGAGGCAAAATTTCTACCATTGAACTGAAGCCCAACACAGCCAAGGCACAGCCATTGTGGAACCCAACAATGCCACCAAACTGAACAACAACAAATCAACCACCTCCAAACTGGCAAAGCCAAAACCACTGCCAACAAAACTGTATCTTCAGTATTGCCAACAGACCTAGCCAAACTGGAATCTGCTGAATTGGAAGCCATGGATGCCACAAAAGTGATGACCAGCAGACCAACCACCACGAAAAATGCTCTAGCCAAAACCATTGCCAACAAACTGCATCTACAGTGCTGAACAGACCTCAGTTGGCTTGCAAGCCACAGAACTGGAAGCCACTGAACTGAAAGCCACTGAACCAGAAGCCACCTAGCTGGAATCCACCATACAGGAAGCTGCCAAACCAGAGGGACTCATGAGCCTTTCAATATGGACCCAGACATGCTGCAATGTCAAAAGGTATAAAAATATGAGCTATCACTTCCACATAAAACATAAAATTCAACCAGAGTGACAACATGAGTACTAATCCATAACAATTGGTGTATTTAACACACAAATCACCCATAGCCATCAATGCATTGGTTAGCACTGCTGGATCTGAAGGTGAGTTTTGATGGGGCTTGAGGGCAAGAATGTAGAGACATTCCTTGGCTTAAGTCTCATTGTGGAGGCATAGCTTGCCCAGTGAAATGAAGGCATGTGCTCTGATGCTTGATGGAGATGGTACCAATTCCTCCTCTGTACTCCCTGACATGGCCATGAAATTAGAAAGGATTGATTTGACTGAAAAATGGGTCCAATTTTTCAGCCAGGGCACACTCTCTGCCTTCTTCTTTGGCAAATTCATGATATTTTTTGGAGCCGGTGTTGTGTGGGCAGTCTTTCCCATGATCGCAGCCTTTGATATGGCAGATGTTGGGTTGCTCTTTTCTTTCAGTTTGTTCTTTTTTGGGTTGTTCTTGTTGTTCTGCTTTTTTGGTGGCTCTCTTCTCTGCTGGTTGTTTGGGGCTCTTTGTCTGAGGATTGTTGTTCACTATCTTCTTTTGATGTGATTTTTCCTCCGTTGCTTGACTGGTTTATCTGGGTCCGTCCAGAGTGTCCTCATCAAAGTGGCAGTGGCCTACTTCCTGCCACCTGTTGCAATACATTTTGCGCTGTTGTTCTGCTGCAGTCTCCTCCAGACTCTTTTCATGGGAGGGAAGCACAGGAGCAACTGGGGTAGTCTTCTTTTCTTTGGTAACTACTTCTGCAATGACAGGCTGAATGATAGGGCTTCTTTATTCCAACATCGGCTGAAGTTCTTTCTCAGGCTGTAATCCCATAGTCTCTGCCAACAAGGTTTGGACGGAGAAGATTCATCCTCATTTTGGTCATTGATGTCATTTATCTTGATCAAAATGCTGGTGAGGTCATTTCTCCTTAGGGAAACTTAAAATGTGTTGGTTTGGTTTCTGGGGATGGAGGGAATGCAGACACGGTCAAGTATGTTGCATTTGGACCGCGGGAGGGAAGGCCATGAGGTGGTGGTGGTGGTGAGGGAGGGGCGGATTGTCCTGTGACCATTTTTGCAATTTGTGTCGGTGGCCATTTGGGAGAGGGGCGGCCATGCATCAAATATTTGGATTTGTACCCCATCTCACATTGGCAGCTACATCTGATTTCGTCCTTGTCACATCTTTTTCATTCAATTCTTCTCCACACGTGTTGCACCAGCATTTGCAGAAACATTGAAGCCACCCTTGTGAGCATCTTGCTGCTTCTCATTGTTGTCCTAGTCAGACAAGGCATAAGAGCACAGAGCAAGGAGAATGCATTGAAGTGTCGACAAATGCCAGACCATACACGTTTTGGCCTGGGTCATCAACGGAGGTGAAGGCATCATCATAGTCTTCTTGGGCTGTGGCGGAGGGGGGCACCCACATGAACAAACATGGAGGCATCACGCCACCATCCAAGGATCTGTTGCCAGAGAGGAAAAGACAAATTGCTGCGCGGATGGACTTCCTTTGTGCCTTGGCTCCCAGGTGGAGGCAGATGGACAATTGGAAGAACTCCAGGGGAGACATGGGGCATCCCATTGTGATCTTTTGATTGCTGTCAATTCTTGTTGCACCCACAAATTGAACAAACTTAGAGCGCAGAGGAGCAGTCTTCCTAGTGCTGTTGTCCTCAGCATTGTCATGTTTTTGATTTTAGGGTCGAGGTGATACGGACGGGGAGGACCCATATTTTTACATAGAAAACATACCAAGCATGTGGATTTTTCAGAGCAAATATTAATTCTGTTCATAAGCATGTTCATACAGATTTTGTTAGCTGCCGATTTGTCCAATTTGATGAGAGGTGCTATTTTTAGCCTAATTTTGTGTTTAAGAATTTTCATACTGAATTTGTTCATGAGGATTTTATAACAAGACTCCAAAAATCAAAAACCTTTTGGCAATCAGAGGTATTTTTTTATAAGATTGTTCATAAAAACTTTGTTATAAACATATTATGAACAGAATGTTAGCAGTGAGGTGGTCACTTTAAGTAGGTATGTCATATATAGGACTCAGTACTAGATCAGTACTCAACTACTGGACCGCATGTAGCCAGAAACCATCGGCTGCTAGCCAATCTTACAGACACAGGTTATCAGTCCATTTGGATACTTCAAAGTATACTTCCTCTTGTATACCAAAATGGCATTGTGCATAGGTAGGACACTCTTCCCCTCCATGGTGAGGCTTGCTCTGCCATGAGTCAAACAAACAAGAGAATAGTCTTAAAAATACACTTTTCTTTTTCCTCAAAATGACAAGGTGGAGAAAGAAGACATGAGGTAAAAAACTCGAATAGACCTCGGATACAACTTATACGGTAAGTTGTCTTCACTGGGGATTAGTGGAATGATTTTAACAATACAACAGACTTTCTGTGTTTGTTAGCACATTTGGATCTCTCATACTGTGAAATAACTATAGTGTTACTATTGTTAACATCACAGCTAATAGTGTGGAAGGACCATTTGTTCCTACTCCCAACTACCATTGAAAGCACACATTCTTTACAACTTATTGTCCATGAACATGTGTCTTTTGAACATAGTTTAATGAGCGGGCATGTTGTGAACTATCACTTGTATAGTAACAATGGCATGCAAGTGCCTGCACTTTGAAATGTCTTCAGAATTAGCAGTAGGTGCATGCTGTGAATCATCATATCATGATGTCACCATTCCTTGCAGAGGTCTGCAGCCTACTAGGTGTCCTAGTGACATGAGCAGTGCATTACCAGAACAAAGGAAGCAACACCATGGTTGTGGCTTGTGTGAGTGACATACATTGCATTGGCCAGTGGTATTCATCTTCTTTTTTAGGGAGAATTTGTGGGGAAAGATTTGTGCACATTGGGGTCTGTGTACACAGTTGCCTGAATTGCAGTTGCAATTATGGTTGGCAAACTTGATCTTGGATGGAACAAGATTTCAATCAGTGAATATCAGCACACAACTCATGTATTGAATCATAGCAACTTGTAATCAGATGACATCTTTTGACTTTGTCATCCAATTGACACGTAGACTTGTTGGTCCAAGATGTGTACTGTGCCATCCTGATCAACAAGGCATTATGGCTTCTTCCCCTCCAATATCTAAGCCAGTTGGCAAAGGGCAATGAAGAATATTATCTTTTACAGGGTATTTTTACTATCCATGTGTAAATTGAATTCATCCATGAAATGAGTTGTGTGGTAAGGTGAAGGGTAAAGGTGATTAACAACAACTTTATAACCATTGCAAAATAGACAGCCAAGCATATGGGCAGATTGGTTCTAATTACATTAAGGTGAAAGAAGAAGTTCTAGGGCTTCAGAACTAAAATACTGTATAAACAGTGAGACTAAGCAAAGTGTGACATTTATAAGGGTGGAGCTTTTATTGTAATTGACTTGAGTATTACCATCCAAACAGACAACATACATCAATTTTTTGGGAATGTATTGATTTTTTGATCTTGAAGATCCTAATGATTTGCCATCATTCTATTTCAGAAAATCCGTCCTATTCTCACCCCTACTGAATTCAGTCAAATCGACTGAATTCAGTCTTTCGTAGATTGGCTCTTGTGCTACTGGAAAAGTTTGGCATGCACCAGGAATTGGGAATGTAAACCTGCAGAGGATCTGCTACAAAAGGCTATAATGACACTCTCTGTAGTAGCTGCCTTCACTTTTAGGTACGACGTCAAAGTCACTTTTTGGATGAACTTGTCCAACTTTTATTCTTTCATTCTTTTGAATTTCCGAGTTCACAATTTTCCCCAACTGAATCAGAACTCCTGCCAAAAAAGTCTACATAGGAATTACATAGGCATACGTACATTTTTTGATGCCCTGGATACTCTGGGTGTTGGGGCATCATGCACCGTCCTCTGGAATTATCTTTGTCCCACAAAGATTGAAAATGACAAGAACCCCAACTTCACCAAGACTGACCATCTATCACATCTTATGGATGTGAGACATGAGACTACCACTCAAAACGGACATACCTTTGAGGACGTGTCATTTGAACATCCTGATTTGATTGTCTCATTCATGCAGCTCATTGCTATGTATGTGTTTACACAGAAGGAGATCCTTCCGATTTCTGGGGACATTCACCATCTTCTCATCTATTGTCTCATAAGAATTCTCCTGTAGCTTTTCTAGAAGAGGAACCTGATGATGATGGCAAAGATCTCCCACCACAAGGTGGGCATTTAGCTGAAGACATTGCAAATCTTTGCAACCAGGGTTTTGATGTTGATGATGACAACAAGCCATCCCCTGAGAACATCCCAGTTGAAAATGAGGTACCAGTTCATGACTACAGTCTTAAGGAAGGACAATCTTGGAGTTGGGATGGTATAGACCGTCGCTCGATTGTTCAGCCAAAAAAGGAAGGACATACCTTCAAAAACTGCTTTACTACTCATGGTGGTTCTTACTCTAATGTTGCCCTTCACTTCCTCCTGCTCACTTTCTTGGCTGACTTAGTACTCTCCAACACCAATGATGCTCTAATGGCTCTTGGCGAACCAGAGGTAGTTTGGATAGAGTTCATTTGTTTTCATGGGATTCTATCACTAATGGCAACAGTGTCTGGTTTCAAGAAAGATGGTTTTTAGAGTGTGGATAAATCTTTCGACCAGTGTGAAAACCATTGCCCATATCAATTCAACTCTTACATGTCCCAAAGAAGATTTGATGTCACCATGCGAGAGGTTCATCTAACTGGAAGATTGCCTCCACATTTTGCCGATAAGTTCTGGCAGGTATGTGAACTTGTAGCAGCGTTCAATACTCACATGGCATCTATCTTTGTATCAAGTTGGGTTATTTGCCTAGACAAATGAATGTCCATTTGGTACAATGATGGTCATGTCCAGGTTGGGTGTACTGTCCGAGGAAGCCACATCCGTTTGGTAATGAATACCATACTGCATGTTGCGCAAAATCAGGGATCATGTTTTCCATTGAAATGGTAAAGTGCAAGGACCAACCCCGGGAATTAGATGCACCAGAGTTTGCGAGGTACGGTAAGACTGCAGGTTAAATGCTTCGCATGTTGAAGACATATTTTGGGACAGGGAAATATGTCATCTTTGATTCAGGTTTCTGTGTTCTCAAGGCACTGGTTGAACTGAAGAGGCATGGTATTTTTGCTTGTGCTCTTATCAAGAAGTGGAGATTCTGGCATACAGGAGTTCCAGGGAAATCCATTGATCATTACATGGTGGGTAGGGAAGTCGGTGATGTCGATGCTGTAAAAGGAACCATGGAGGGTGTGTCTTGTAACTTGTGGGCGATGAATGAGCCAGATTACATCATGAAAATGATGGCAACAAGTGGTAGCCTAATTGCTGATGAGACCTGCATGTCTACAAGTTATCAGTGCATTGAGGGAGGCATCAAGAAACAAGAGGAGTTCAATTACACACAGCCATTTGACCCTCACTTCCGCTACTGTCATGCTGTATAAGACTATAATAATCTTTATCATTTTTACCTTTATGAGAGGATACATGGGTGACCAAGTGCTGGGAGCTACATGTTTTTGCATTCATCTTGCCACTTGTGAAATTAATGCATATTTTGCAATAAGATTCTCTGAAGGGAAGAAAAAAATGACCAACTCTCTTAAATTTCAGGAGGAAATATGAATGGCAGTTCATTCTTAATGATGACTTGATAGAGGATAATGTTGAGAGCTACCAAATGACATTAGAGGAAAATCACACACTTTGCCATGCATGGGTGTATTGCAATTGTCATTGGATTTGTAACACTCTTCAGGAGTATCAACAGTATACTTGTAGGTATCTTGGGTGTAGCAATTGCATCAGGACTTATTGTGCATGTTGTCCAAGCATCTGGATATGTGGTACTGCCATATTCATCATGTTTTGGAGGAGCAGGAGCATGGCAACTGAGTCAATTTAGTCAGCATTGGGGAAATCAAGCCAAGTTAAAGTTAGCAGTAATAAATTTTTATCAATTTTCAGTCTAGTGAACAGTATGACATTAAGGTACCATCAAGTGCAAACACTGGGCCTAGTTCTTCCTTATCTTGCAACCATAGCCGGATCAGATACTAACAGCTAAACACAGTGATATATCTGCTACAACTAACTAGCTAAGCCAATTAGGTACTTTTGGTGGGTGACAAAAAACAATCGCAGAGTTACTTGGCTCCCAAACCCTGTCCCCTTTGCCTCATGAAATATCTTGCCAGGTGGCTCAAAGGCAGGGAGAGGGTTGTCTTCATGTCTGCTTTCTAACAAGTGTCAGGTAACCTTGCATTGATCTTGGTCATGGTTACCACCATGCAACAAAGAATGACCTGCTGGTAAATGTAGGGCTGGTCTACATATGCATGAATGTCCACCACAACCAAGTGCATGCACTTGACCTCGGTTCTTCCTTGTCTTGCAACCATAGACAGATCGGATACTAACAACTAAACACAGTGATATATCTGCTACAACTAACTAGCTAGGCCAAGTAGGTACTTTTGGTGGGTGTGGAAAAACAGTCACAGAGTTACTTGGCTCCCAAACCCTGCCCCATTTGCCTGATGGAATATCTTGTCCACTGGGCACTGCTGTTGGGTGGTGCCACCTTGATGGCAAAGGTGTGTTGACTGGGCCCCCACCAGCCAACAGGGGAGACCCCCCAGGGTGACGTTGTATCAGGCAGACCCCCTGGTGGTGATGCCGTCATGCCCACACTACTTGGCTCCCTATGTAGAACATACACGCAACTTGTGGGCATTTACAGGAAGAAGTGGCTTGCAGGAAACACCCCAGAAGCAGGTCTGGCCAGGTCATATGACCCACAGTGCCTGTCAGGCAGATGTGTTGGGTGTGTCAGAATTGTCATTCATCTGACCAGAGAGGTAGGCATGGGTGGGGATGGGTGGGAGCTGATGCTCTGTGTGACTTGAGCCAAAAGTTGGAGTAGGTTCTGTGGTGGCTGAAATTTAACCAACAGCATTACTAGCTATTATATAGGAACAGGTAAAGAAAAATATCAGGTGGTGATACTGCTGTATGGATGTTGTATTTGTAGCCAAATTGGTTTTAATGAGGTTAACTAAATACAAAAATGAATTGGAGACAAAACACAGTTGTCATGCATTCATCATGCAAACGTGCATGATGAATATTTTTGTAGTATGTTTTCTATATGCATCATGCAGTAGGGTGATTTAGCCTGTAGTCTACATAAATTTGTGCATGATGTGGTACCTTAAAAAAGATATGTTCTGCAGGGAACATATCTTTTCTTGACTGATGCATCATTTTTCAAATGGTCTGTCCACCATCCATTTTTTGGTCGGTCTGGCCATCATCAATTGGTCTGGCCATCATCTGTTGTCCACCGGACACGTTCGACATGGAACTTGTTTGTGCGTTCCATGTGCGCTTTTGTACGCACGCTAATTTTCACAATCGTACTCATGATTGTATGAGCAATCTTGTGCACAATTGTATGCAAAATCTTTTTTGGTAGGTCCAGGGCTTGAACCCCTGGCCTTGCAGCACAATCTTTTTGGTCGGTCCAGGGTTTGAACTCCTGGCCTTGCATTGTGATCTTTTTGAGGGTCCAGGGTTCGATTCCCGGACCAGATTGCCTGTTTCAGGCCCGTAAAATCTGTGGCCTGTGTCCCCATATCCTGGTTGTGAAGCCACCATGGCATTGAGGTTATAGTCCAGAGCTAGGACGGTTGAGGTGACATCATGATATGCCCCCCAGAGATGTTAATGAACCTGAATTTTTGCTTCATGTCCTGTGACATACCTTCTGATAATGTATTCAATTCTTCATGAATGTTCTCCTTGAACAAGGAATCTTTCCATCTGCCAATTTTTTGGACCTGGCAATTTGTGTAGCCTGCAAGAGATAATGCATTAGCTCCCCTAGAGTGGAGGGAATGGGTATCAATCCGGCCAATGGGGAAACCATGCAAGGGATAGTCTAGGGCCAAAGCAGCTACTTTGAGGGCAGTGCTGACATTTTTGTCGTAACATCCCAGTGACCCCCACTTGCAAAATATGACAATAGGAAAGCCTTGGGGTCTGCCATGTGCTGTCGAATGTGGGTATACCATCAACTCATCAACCCAAGCCCCTCACGGGGCATGCAATCAGCTTACCATTGTGTTCTTGATGAACATACACACATTTCCATCCATTCTTTTGGTTGTCCAATACCAGTGTTGTGGAGTGTGCTGCCATGATGTGTTTGTCGGCTGCATTTTGCAGGAGTTGGCACAGCCATCCCCAGCAGTGGGTGAAGAATGTGATGTCTTCAAGCTTGAATTGCATGGTCTGTTTGGTGTTGTTCCTACAGCTTTTGCATGTGTATATCAATGTGAGATCCCCCAGGGCTGCCTCAAGTCTGGAGGTGTCAGACCTGGATCCCAGTCGACAGAGGTAATCCAGGACATTTGCTTCGACTGGGAGTTTCTTAGCATTTGAGGGTCCTCTTTTCACCAGGCATCGCACATTTGTTTCAGTCGTGGGATGAGTTTGTCAGACCCTGCCATCTTTGTGGAGTTTTGTCCAATGGCCAGGGCAATCATCTGGCCAATGACTGTGAGTGCAGTAGAGACTGCTTGAGTTGTAACTTGGTGGCCTCTCCCAGTGTTGCCTGACCAGACAAATACGGCAAACCCAGTGAGCAGTCTGCAGCAGACAGTGTAGGGCATTCCCTGTAGGTGAGGGTCTATGCTCAGAGCTTTGAGAAACTTTTCCCAATGAGCCAATTTTGTTTCACAGCATTTGGTAGATACCACCACTTGCCCATTTTGAAATCCTTGGTCCACAAGATGGAAATAACTTTTTGTACTGGCTGTGGAGGAGATGTAGAAGTAGTTGCAGGATGCCTGTGATGGGAGAGGGAACAATGCATAACACAAGAGAGAAACTGTTTGTCTGTGGGACAGTGCCATTTTGTCTCGCTGCCTAAGAAGCGGGAAGGGACGGAAGTACAAGCAAGCCTGCCTCGCCCAATGTCGAGACTTCACCCCGCTGGTTTACTCAGTCAATGGGTTTGCCTTCAAGGAAGCTAGAAAAGCCAAGCGCCGCCTTGCCAGCCTCCTTGCAGCCAAATGACACTGCACCTACTCCAACATGGTGAACTTTGTCCGCGTCCGGATGTGCCTTGCCATTGTCCAGTCCAACACCCTCCTCCTCCAAGGCGACTGCGATCATCCTCTCTGCCACCGAGCTCCATCAAATAGCATTGCCATCACTTCCCATAATTCACTATGCAATGATTAATCACGACCGACACAAACTTTGCAACATGCCAACACTGATATAACCCAAGACCTACCACCAATGGTGCCCAATGATGACGTCCACCCCGAATTCCACCCAAAACCTACCCTATCGGACTTTCATTACACAATCTCTCTCTTTGCCCACTCCCCAGCATTTCCCGTTCAATTGCACCACTGTCCAATGACTGCCTTTTCATGTCCACACTTGTCTAGTCCACTAGAACATTAACTAGTAGTCTATCTTAACACACACACACATACACACACACACACACACACAAACACACACACAAACACACACACAC
>JALLPD010001978.1:0-12239 GCA_036940065.1 Cyclotella cf. meneghiniana | reverse complement strand
TATTTTTAGCAAACTATATAGCTGTGTATATTGTATGCATTTATATTATTTTTCCCTGCATGATGTTGCAGTGAATCAATATAGAGATTACTGTAAATAATATGGTAATAAAAAATATAAATAGCAGAGAAATAGTTCGGAGCTCAAGCAGCGATACTCCATGTCGTTTTTGCTTTGTAATGTGGAGTTTGTTGGATTAACTTTGAGAATTCGAGCTTTTTTGGATATTTCATCCATTTCAAACTAAAATGGCTGAGATATTGGGAAAAGCTGAGATCCTCGATTTCAGCTTTTTCCAATTTTTAAGCCCTTTAACAGAGGAATCAGTATTATTTCTACAGAAAATTGAGAATCTCAGCTTTTCCTGAGTTTGCAGCCATTTGGCTGCAATATCCGGAAATGCTGAGATTCTTGTTTTCAGCCTTGTGGATATTTAAGTCATTTGAATCATACATCATGATCAAGACTGCTTTTGTGTTATTCAAAAGTCTCTTCATGGCAGCCAGCAAGCTTGCAATGAACCTTCATGCTTGTCCAAAACAATGAACCATGCCACCAAAAATGGCATTAAAGTTGAAGAAGGCCGATAATGTCAAGCTATGTGACATAATCAACATTTGTGCACATACCATGCACCTTTTAGTGTGCAAAATTCCCACTTGTGCACTTTTTTGTGCATATTTTCTAATTATGTAACATAATTCAATTTTGATTGTATTGCATGAAGCTAGTAATTTTTAATTATGTTTCATTATTAATAATTTGTGCACAAAAAAGTGCACCAGAGTAAGTTGAATTTTTTATGTCATTATTAGTGCCTTCACAGAAAATGCAAAGACAGACATGTTGTTTTTATTTGCATGGTACTGATCTGTATGTTGGATACAGTATCCTACAAACAGATCAGTACCACTTATTAAATTATGTATGGGGCACACCAGTATTTTGTGTGTGTGGCTTGAGTACTCACAAATCACACACATTAAAAAAATACAGATCAACCATGGTGAATAGCAGGCTGTGACCAAGATTCACAATATCTCAGCGAATATTGCTACTTTTTTTGATCCCGAATGAGCAACGTTCTTGTTATAAACGCACACAGTTGATGAAATGCTCCAATTCACATGGTAAGGAGAAACCACTGAAATCTCCTTCCCGAGAGATTGTGAACTCAGATGTCTGACATCACCAAATTCCGGTGATCCAGGAAGAAGAGCAGGGCCATTTTTGACCCTGCCAACTCTGGTCTCTCACTCCTTCTTAACTCTGGTCTCTCACTCCTTCCGTCTCTTTTGGAGGTGGGAGGAAGTGGGGGTATTTGTGGGTCAAAAAATGGTGAGTTCATTGTATTTTCCATTTTTCATGAAGAACTAGCATGAAATCTCACCTTTTTCATGCAATCTTTCCCAAATCAGCTGCAACATGCAAACAAACAACTTTGAAAGAGGTAATCAATTAAGAAAAAAGGGCAGAGAGCTATGGGCTTATTACCAACAAAACCAACAATCCCCTTAAGCAATAGGAGAGGGGAGAGAGGCTGTGATGACTCAACCAATGAGCCTGATGATATAGCCACCATCTCTAATGTCACGGTTAAGCAAACACAACAATCAACCAATATAAATGAGAGCAAAGATATTGGGGATAGCTCACGTATTTGATTGACTCGTCAGTCTATTAATAAATCAAGCAATAAAATAATTAATTAATTAATTAATTGATGTTAGTTACTGCTTTATCATCTAGATAAAATAATCGGTGAAAAAATTTCCTCTCCCTAGTTATTATTACATTTTTCTCAACCTTTGAACAGAAATTTTTTGCCTGTATTTATTAAGAGTATTTTCTACACTACATAGGGAATTGATACTGTGGCAAATATACTGAGAACTTTCTCTCTTCGTACCAGATTTGAATGTACACAGTTATTAACTAATCCGTAAGCTTTACATATCTAGGAATTAGTACAACCACTTGTGCACAAAAAAGTGCACAAATGTTGTAGATTATTACATATTTGTGCCATCATTATGCAATGAAGTAAGTGCATCTATAAATCATATGATCTGTGATTCCGTGTTTTTTGCATGCTCCAATAGGGCTCCAATCTGCCCCCCGGTTCTTGCTCGTGAGAATATCCTGACACATAATTTTACACATACAATATATACTATGTGTATGTAAGAGCATGCAATATCAAAATTTTGTATGTGCATGATGTGAGATGCTTTGTCCGATTGCGACCTATTGCGACCTAGTACCTACTGGTGTATCGTAACTTGGACAGAACCTGACACACAACGTGTTTAGAAGGCATCTGAAAGGAGACAAGGAGACATCCTTATATCGCACAAGGAAGTACGGTACTATTTTATCCTACACCGATCAGCCCCACGCCACCGACTAGTCGCACATAACAGCGCAGCCTTTGGTTCATCCGCACGGTAGTATCATCTCTAGAGGCGCACACAACTGACTCGGCCCTAGGCCAACGTCGTCCGCAAGCCCATCCAAGTCTGGCGATCTTTTCCAATCAAACTCCTCTCGACAAACCCCACCCCAACATGGATGCCCCCGAAGACGACGTCCGCATGCCCCACGGCCAACACCACCGAAGCAAACCTCCCCCTCCCCCCCACCGGCATCAGACCAAACGCCCCTCTCGCCACGGCACCAGCTACAGCGTCGACGACGCTCCCGCCGACGCCGCGACTCCCAACGAACCCAACCACGCCCACCACCACGCCAACACCCACCCGACCCACGGCGGCAACCACTCCCGCCCCCACTCCACGGCCAACGCCCAGGCCGACGTCGCCGGACAAGGAACCAACCTCCCCGATTCGCCCATGGCCGCGGCGGGTTCCTTGCGCGAATTGCTCGAATCGCTGCGGTTCGACGCCTCCGAGCGCGATCACGATGACGGGCGAGGCTTTCGCGTCGACCATCCGGATCGAGACGATGGGAACGGTCGTCCCGCCGAGGGGGGGAGCGAGGCGGAGGGACCGGATACGACGGAAGACGAGGAGGAGGCTTCGTCGTCGTCGTCTTCGTCGAGCGTTAAGTCGTACCTTGATGCGGGGTATAGCAATGAGGAGGATTACTTGTTTGATCAGTATGGAGGGATTGGGGGGACGGCGGAAGAGAGGGCCTCGTTGGCAGAGGCGTTGGCGCATACGCTTGACGTGGGGCCGATGGCGGACGATTTGTTTTATGAGGAGGTGGCCATGTGCTTTTTGCGGTGTAGAGAGCGGTACAAGATGAGAATTTGGAGGGAGGAGCGGAGGAGGGAGAGGAAGGGGAGGAGACATCATCATCATCGTGAGGAGAAGGTGCCTACCATGAAACGGGGATCTGTTTCCAGTGGTGCAGAGGAGGAGGGGGGAATGTTACGCAATCGAATGAAGAAGATGAGTGTTCGAGACAGTTGTCCGGTGGATAGCGAGTATGAAGTTCATGTGGGCGATGATGACGACGATGATGACGACAGTGAAGTCGATCCCATTACCGAGGGGATGCGGAGTGTCAATGTTGAGAGTGATTTCGAGGATGTTCGTGCATCGCGGAGGGAGAGGAGAACCATGCGGGGAAACAAGGATGATTTGCATCATTCGACAGGCACGAATGCCGAAGATGAGATGCCGCATCCCGATGACTATTCTGTCCCCTCAGATGCTTCTCCTTTGGATGAAGATGAATACGGTGTCGATTTAGACGATGCCGATTCATTCATGATTCCCAAGAAGCAGAGCGCCCCGGCATCGTCAGGGACGTCAGAAAACGAGGAGGATGACGAGGACTATGATCAACCTACGAATTTACCCACTTCCGCACGACCCCACGGTAACCACAACCATCGTGCGGATCGATCGAGCATGTTTACACTTGTCGACGGAAAGGTTTATGGTGTGTTCGATGTTGACACTGACAGTGATTTGACGAGGGATCGTGTGACAAGATCAAGTATGTTTACAAATGTAGATGGGAGGTCATATAGTTTCACTCAAGCTAACGAAACTCGACCAGGTTTAGACGAAGAAGAAGAAGAGTTCTCCGTAAAGGGAAATAGGTCTCAGGCAGACATGGAACGGGACGACGAAGATGACACGGCCTATCCGCGTCGTGTGTCTGATTTGACGGGTATGTCCGGAAACGATGAGGAGGTGCCTACAACTGCTCCCTTTCGAGTGGATCTCAAGAGCGACAAAAATAAAAAGGGACCCAAAAGTAAGCACGGACAAAGGTATCCACCGCCCCCTCCTCCCCCTCCGCCGCCAAGGCAGCATTCTGAACAGTATGTACACTCTCACGAGCAAGGATCGCCCATGGATGTCGATGAAGATATGGAGGGATTGTCGTACGAAGAAAAGATTGCCTTGGGCGCCCGAAGGTGTGCCGAAGATTCTGCTTTGAAAAATGATCACGAATCACTCCGGAAAGGATTCACTGTTGGTTCCGCTGGAGAATCCGACAAGAATAAAAGCAACAAAGCTAAGCATCAGCGTCTGTCGGGGCAGGGGAAAGCTTCATCGGACTTTCCGAGTGTGCAAAAAAAAGAAAAATCTTTCTTTGGATTTGATGATGCAACCACTGTTCAGGATGAACCCTCTGTAGCCGAGGATGACGCCCAAGGCGCTGCCAAACGCCAACAGGTGGCCCTACTCCGTGACGAGGGGAGATCGTATTACATCAACGGTTCCTATCGAGAATCCGTCCTGAAATACACCGAAGCAATCAAAGTTCATACCGACCATTTCCAAACCCTGCACAACGTCACCAACGACAACACACTTGCAGCTCTCTATGGCAATCGCGCCGCCGCACTAATGATGACGGGAGCCTTTTCTGGAGCCGCTGCGGACTGTAATCGTGCCCTGCAATGCACCGCGAATGATTCCAATACCGGGAGTCTCGAGTCAGGACCGGCCTTCCGAAGTAAAATTCTTTGTCGCATGGCTCGTGCGTTACTTAAGTCTGGTAATGTGTGGGATGCCGACAAGGCGTTCCAATCCGCAGGAGAAGCGGCTACTCAGGATATGGCCATGTTGAATCGCTCGGGGATGAGCACAGATGAGGCTCGACAGGCGGAGAAGATCTTGAGTCAATGTCAGACGGATGCTACATTGGGGTTGTCTGACGTGAAACGCTATAGGGATGCTTTGGATGGGGCTACGAAAATGTCCGCAGAAAATTCCAATAAAGGTATGAATTTGGCGACGGACAGGAGGAACAGTGTTCAGTTGCTCATGTACATAAATGCTGCTCTTTCTGTTTCTCCTGGGAGCATGGAGCTACATGAACGCAAGGTTCATGCATTGGCCACTCTGAAGCGTTGGGCAGAGCTGGGAAACCATTGCGAAAGATTGGCGGCAGAGATGGTTAAGATTGATGGTGTATTTCAGGGTGATCTTGCTACGCTCAACCCTTTTCCGGATGTGAGGACAGCCGCCAGTCTCAAGCCTGACTTCTTTGAAAAGAATCCAGACGATCTATCAGACCCACCCTCTCTACGTATTTTAAGCCCGAAAGCAGTGTGCGACGCGGTGATGCGTCTGCCTAATGGGATTCTCCCCCTGTATCTGCGTTCGTTGCGATTAGAGGAACGTTACACTGAGGCTGCAAAAGCAGGTGCCAGCATTGAAACCCACATGAGTAACAGCAAACACAAGGGGAGCAGAGGCAACGTTCCCTCAACTTGGTTGGCGAATGAGAGAGATAAGCTCCGACGAACTATGTCTTGGAAAGAAAAAGGCGATACTCTTTTCCGCTCAGGTGATTACGAACGTGCAGCGTCGAAGTACGCACAGTGCCTGGGGATAGATGGCGATACAACTGAGTACAATTCAAACCCTCTTGACAATGACGATGCTGGAGGGCGATTGCATGCCGTCCTTCACTGCAATAGGGCTGCTTGTCTCATGGCGTTGAAAAAGTATCGGGAAGCAGTCAAGGAATGCACTGCATCTTTGCGGATTCATACGCATTACATGAAAGCGATGCTACGAAGAGGACGATGTTTTGCCCGAATTCGGCAATACCAAGAAGCAGTTTCCGAGTATGAGCGGTATATTCAGCTAGTGGACGAGGCAAGGCGATCGCCACAAACGGCTCTTAATAGTAATGCCGCATGCACGTTCGATAGACCAATCGATATCACTCAGTCTGAATATACCAAGGCAAAACAGGAGCTCGCGGAAGTAAAGAAGAACATGAAACAAGCAGCGGCTAATAACCAGGCTCAAAAAGAGAAGCAAACAGAAAATCAGCAGTGGTACAACAACAACTTTCGCAAAGCTGCTGCCAGTAACGCAGCTCAGCGGCGCAAACAAGAGGCGCCTGGGCAAAACAACAACACAACCTCTGCACGCAAGCAACAATGGGAGGCATCTGGTTCCAACACTCGTCGCTGGGATCAATTTGGAGGGGCATCACCCAAAAAGCAGAGTCAAAAGAAGACTACCAAGGATGCACCGGCAGGATCAGCCGGCACAGCTGGAGGAGCAGGACCGTCTGCTGGCTCCAGTGCTGGTAGAAAGAGTCAGCAGCAGCAGCAGCAACAACAGCAACAACAACCACAAACAGCTGCTGCAAATAAAGAGGCATACTGTCACTATCAAGTATTAGAAATCAGCATGACTGCATCAAGCGCAGAAATCAAAAAAGCCTACCACAAGGTAACTATATTTCAATCTTCAAAGTTTACGCTTCTTCTGTATTATCCGATCTTATGGTTCATTCATTTTTTTGCAGATGGCTCTAAAGTATCACCCCGACAAAAATTCAGAGGAAGGAGCTGCTGATATTTTCCGCCGTGTTAAGCTAGCATATGAAGTACTTGGGAATGATGACACCCGGTTTGCTTATGATGCTGAGCAGCGGCGTCGTGGGCGAAGGTAATTTGGTCAGATTCTTCGGAGGTCGCTTGATTTAATTGCTGATCTATCTGACCGACAATAGTGCTTGTCTGTGATGTAGAGGGGATGATATGGGCCTCCTTGTAACTCTATCGTCAAGGCTTTTTCTGTAACCATAATAATATAAAGGTATCAAAAATCAGAGAGGGAAAACCTCGGACCAAAGGTTAAGTTCACCTATAGATTACACCTTCAGTTTTAAAAAATCAAGGGTCCTCTGTAAACCCTTCATGTCTTGCTGCTCTACTCCATTCCGCATTTCTTCGTCCCACATTTTTTCGGCAAATTCCAAGGCCGTCAATCCGTCGCCTCGAACAGTTTTCTTTGGGTTTGAGAAAAGTCGAAACCGAGAGGAGCCTCTAAGGCTTTCATCTGCTCCATTATTCAACAAATATTTCACGACTGTTGGCATACCTCGAGCTGCCGCAATAATCAACGGGTACAATTCATTCCCAACCGTGGATGTAGAGCATGCAGTTTTCAATGTCGCATTGCCTGAAGGACGACTAATTGAAACATTCTTAACTGATGCAAATTCTGCGCTGGGTACATTGGGATTAGCGCCATACTCCTCAACAAGTAGCTTGATGCATTTCAGAATCGTTCCCTCGGAAACATGCCTGGCTCGACAAACTTCCACTAGAAATGTGCCGCCAGTCCGAACTCGTTGGTTGACGGCAACAGGGCCATGTTCTATAAGTGCATATTTCAATTTTGACAACGTCAGTGAGTCTGTCGAGGAGTGTGCATGCTCAGTGATTTGCAACACTGCAGACTCTGTTCGAGAAAGCAAAAGATTGTATGCGTGGATGTAGCTCTCCTTCGGTGTATTGGGACGCAAGCGGGTCGATCGACGGGGAGAATGATTTTGACTAGTCTGTACACGCTTTTGAAGAGAACCGTCATTCGATGCCGATGCTAATGCAGGTCTCTTTCTCGATCGCTGCTTTGTTGCTTTCTTTGACGCGACATCATGGCCAAGGTCATGGTTGTATGAATCAGAGGAGAGATCACTCGCTGCCAACGCCCAAAGATCATGTCGCCCTGTATCTAAATCGTCCCTCCACTCTTTTGAGAGATGTCGAAGACTCCAACAAAGACATGGGCCGACGAGACAGGGGGAATTCGCAACAAACGTGAACACTGAGTGCAGGATTTCATCTGGTAGTAGTTCAAGGAGTTTCATGTTGTCAAAAAAAATCAAGCTTTTTGAATCTGTAAGGGAAAAATGTCCATGCTGGAAGATGATATGGTTCTGGACCAGAGCCAAATTATGTGTCCTAGTCGAAATTGGACACATCACGCCAGGTGCTCAGTTGTACAATACCAGTTTAACTGTAGTACTGTCGCACCCCCTTTCGTAACAAAAAAAACGATTCTCGTCAATTTTCGTAGATCGCCGATAACTTTTTTCAGAGACCTCGCAGAGGGATTTGCGTTAAATACTACGAATTCGTCCTTTCACGAGCTTTTGATTGGTACATTGGTCGAGGGGTCTTGGACCACTACAAGTCATTCAAAATCTCACATGAGTGTCTATCTTGTCACGTAATGTGGACATGTTACACAGTCCATATTTTTGTCATCTCAGGAAATACTCGCGACAACATAGTCAACATTTGTGCACATACCATGCACCCTCTTGCACGCAAATTTCCCCCTTATGCACTTTTTTGTGCACATTTTCTAATTATGTAACAAAATTCTCTTTCGATTGTATTGCGTGAAGCTAGTAATTTTTAATTATGTTGCATTATTAGTAATTTGTGCACAAAAAAGTGCACAGGAGTTGGTTGCGTTTTTCATGCGTAATAAATTTTATTGTTAGTGCCTTCACAGAAAATGCAAAGACAGAAACGATGTTTTTATTTGCATAGTGCTGGTATGTATGAGGGTTATAGTACCCTACATACCAATCAGTACCATGCACATGATGGCTCTGTGGCAAAACGTACAAGTTCAATATGGTACCACAGTGACACATATTTTTTTTTCTTGGCAAAACTCATTTCTATCCTCCCTGTTGTCTCTGCCCTCCCTACGGTTGCTCTTTGCCACGATTGCTGCCATCACCTCTGTTGCCATTGTCAAATCCCTTGCTCCTTCAATGCCTCTCCTGTGTCAATGCCTTTGTTGCATCAACACCTTTGCCGCATTGATGTCTTTGCTGCTGTTGCTTCCATTGCTGCTGTCGCTGTTGCTGCCCTCCCTGCCATCTCTGACCTTGCTGCCGTCATGGCCTTTGCTGCCATCACTGCTGCCATTGCTGTTTACATTGACTGTTGCCCTTTGCTGTTTACCATCACTGTTTACCATCGTTGTTGCCCATCACTATCACCATTTGCTGTCGCTGTCATCTGTTGCCCTCTCCTACCGCTGTCACCATTCACTGTTGCTGCCATCACCATTGCTTCCATTGCCATTGCTGCAGTTGCTACCACTGCCTTTGCTGCTGCTGCCAATTCCTTTGTTGCAACATCGCCTTTGCTGCAACGGTGCCTTTGCTGTGCCTTTGCCTTTGCTGCATTGGTGCCTTTGCTGCATCGATACCTTTGCTGCATTGACGCCTTTGCTGCTGTTACTTCCGTTACTGTCATCATTGTTGCTGCCTTTGCCGCCTGCTGCATCGATGCCTTTGCTGCATCAATGCCTTTTCTGCATTGACACGTTGCTGCATTGACACCTTTGCTGCTGTTACTTCCGTTACTGCCATCACTGTTGCTGCTGTTGCTGCCTTTGCCGCCATTGCTGCCACTGTTGCTGTCATTGCCTGTTGCTCATTGCTGTTGCCTGTTGCTGTTGCCCATTGCTGTGGCCAGTTGCTGTTGCTGTTGCTGTCATCCATTGCTGTCTCCTGCTCTGTTGCCAGTTGCTGTTACTGATGTCATACCATCAAGGCAGATGCCTTCGCTGTCATTGTATTTACCGTCTGTTGCTGCTGCTGCTCTCATCAGTTTCTTGATTAATCAAGCAATAAGGGGGCAGTTATATGGAACCCTGTGTATTCATCAGGCAAAACCACAAAAGCTAGTGATTCAATATTATGAAACGAGTCGACGTTATAGAAACATTTATACATGAATACAAGATAAAGGGTATCCTAAATTGCCTCCAATGTGAACGGACATCTTTTAAGTTAACTGATAAAATTTTATTTAGTTCATATAAACATAACAGATCATTGACTATGCATTGTGGATAGGCTTAGAGGTTTGATCGTATGCTGCTAATAATGTGGTCCATGGTTTCAGCCCTGCTTTTTGCCACCCACAAAGACAACATTTCAACATATGAAACTGGGTTTACTAGTGTTCAGAATGAAAATTTTGCTTTCATCATTTCATATACAAATCTCACAATTAACATCACTTTGTCATACAAAATCATATTTACTAGTTAAAGCATGTGTCTTTAATTTTTTTCTCTAAGACTTTTTTCATCATTACGTATTACAAAATCTCATTTCGTCATATGAAACCACTTTTCGGTTTAAAATGCAATGGATACCTTTTCTCTTAAATGGCGTCAGTTTAGACACTAAACTGACATCTAACTGATGAAATTGCATCGTATGATGAAATGAGGTGGTTTTGTAATACGAAGTCAGGGGGTTCCATATAACTGACCCCGTTTTTTCAAGATAGCACGGGATGTTGTCAACTTACACAGTGACCAAGTTGGGTTCAATGAGGGTTTATAGAAAAAGACACCCAAGGAACTGAAGTAGATGACAGGGCTTAACAATGACAATGATGCATTGGATGACATGAGGCAGCACGCTCTGAAGGATGATTGCAATGAATACCTGGGATGTCTATTTGTTTGGGGAGCAGATTGTGCATGATACAAGGCCCTCAAGATTGCCCTGGACAATGCACACCTGTTTGGGAATGATCAGACTCTACAAAGTCCATGGAGGATGGACTAAAACAGTTGAACAATAAAAAATCTGCAGGAGTGACCAATTAGAGAAGGCAAGATGGATTTGTGGTCCAAGACAGTACAGGAGTGGCATTTGGACAACCTGGACAGAGACAATGAGACATGTCCAAGGTCAAGTGTTATCATTGCTTGGAGCAGAGACATCACCATGCCAAGGACTGATCAAAAAGAGAAATGGATGAGAGGAGAAAGGAGAAGAGGAGGCCAACAAAAATTGAGGATGAGTTAGCAGGAGCTAGGGTATACAACAGGAAAGATTTCTTCAACTTGGATGAAGAACTGCAGAAAATTAATGGTGTTGGTTTCATGGAGACTGACAATGGGAAGTGCAGAGTGATATGTGACCAAAACAATTTTTATTTGGATATCTGCACCACAAAACACACCATGTTTGCATGTGAAAATCTCAGCAGCATGCATGTCACAGGAGTGAAATTACAACAATACTGTAATACCAGGGCTACAACCACTGGGAAGATCAAATTTTAGGTCAATAAGGCTGGTATTGCTAACCTTTTGTCAGTGCCACAGCTTGAGAAAGCTGAATACAGGCTTTTGAATGACTTTATGATGGGATGTGTGGTGCATGCCCCAGCTGGTAACACTATCCATTTCTCCAAGGATGGGGACATGTGTGGAGGAATGCCTTACATTGAGTTGATGGTGCATCAGTCATTTTACTTAAATTAGGACCCAAAAGACAGAGTGGCTAAAAAGAGCTAAAAAGCAGATTAGGAAGGCAAAAGAAGCACAAAATGTGCAGGCAATGATGGCACAGCAATGGATACTGCAATGAGGCACATGGTGATCCAAACAAATTCTGTTGCAAATTGTCCCCTCACACTGCCAGCTATTACTGATGAGCACCTAATATTTGATCTGGACAGGGCCATCATCAGGGGTAAGATGGTGAGATGGAGACCAACAGCAGTTTGACCGGAATATGTCCCTATTCCTGCTCAGGACCTCTAGGCCAAGCATGTTTATGTATGAGTATGTAAGGGTATCAAAATTTCAACAAGCATAAATCCCATTTGCTGAAAGTTTACATACCTAAAAGATCCCTTTTACAGAGATGTAAATCTTCCAAAGATTTGATCTGGTCAAAAACATACCAGAACTGTGCACAAATCTACTCATACTTTAAGACTCTTAAAGATCATCATCCCAGGAATATGTAGACTCTACACAAACCCTCATTATGTCTTTAACAAAAAACATACCAGTTTCTACAGTTAACATGCATGCAGATTTAAGAATATAAAACCAAAATACTGTGAAACTGGTCTTTTACACATAATGAGTTGATTAAAAATGCAAAATGAAAATATTGGTGCTAGGTTGCAAATTACCCAGTAATTCCCCAGTAATTTAGGATTA
>JALLPD010001977.1:0-10962 GCA_036940065.1 Cyclotella cf. meneghiniana | reverse complement strand
GATTCCCGGACCCGATCACCTGTTTTCAGGCCCGTAGTATCCGTGGCCTATGTCATTGATATGTTCTAGCCACCAATGGGGAGTTCCTGCTGTGAGAGCTGCAGTGATGGTGTGGCAAGAGAAGAGAGTGATTAATTTATTTGTGGTCAAATGCAATGAAGAAGTAATGCGGATGTGATGGTGGTTGACTGTGAGGGCAGAACGGATAAAACTGATGTACTGATGTACTACAAGTGCTGCAGTGGTTTTAAATTGATTTTTGAATTCAGTAGAAGCAGATTAAACAGCATTAACTTTATTACCCAAAGGAAACAGTACCACTGTGTTTTGAAACATAATATTTATCATTAATTAGAATTTGTATAATGAGAAAATTGTACAACAGTCCACACTCAAGCAATTTAGGTGCCATGGCAATGATGGCGTTTTGCATTGGGAAAGAAGTAGTGATTTGTACAAGGTGGATGCACTTGCTGGATAATAGCCCACAAGCAAATGCAACAAGAGTCCATACACAGACATAGAAATTAAGGGCTATTTTTTTATGTAGCATGATAATATTAGCCCACACAGTGGTGTAATGATGTTGGGCTAAAAAAACTTTTTTAGCAGAGAAAAATATCATGGGCTACTCAGCACAATAGCCCAGACATTCAGCCCAATCTGCTGCAAATGGTCTTATGTGCACTGCACATCTACACTAGGAATTTCTGGCAACCACATTTTAAGTGATATTAGTCTTCGCATGTTCAGAGGTGCTGTTAAGATGGGATTGAAAATTAAATTACCTTTCATAGTTAAGTCGAATGCCAATCTCCAAAAAACGTATCTCTCAAAAGTAACCCTGATATCTTAGCAATCCAACATGTGAAGAGTGCAGATTGGTAAAATCAGAAACTAATTCCCAAAAAGAAAACCCATCCTAATTCATTGGCCAAGATTGATAGGAAGTGCAATTCCTTAGACCCAATAGACAAATCTAGACTTTCTTCAGAAGATACTCATAAGATTAGATCTTGTATTTAAATGAACAAATCTAAACTATGCTGTTGCTAGGACTTGGAATTTTTTTAGCTATGATAAGCAGGCAACTTTGCCATGTGGAGTTTTTGGCAAGGCAATCTGATGAAAAGTGATAACAAGTGACAATGTGTCCAATTTTCTGACTCATCTGGCAACCTTTCATGACCGTGGCAACCCTAGGTAACAACATCTTTACTACCCTGATGATCCAGGGTGAAGACATGATGATGACCCAGACAACCTTGGTAAAACTCTTGTGGTGACCAGAATAACTACTAGCAACTACCTTGTGGTGACCTTTCATGGAGACACTGAAGACCTTTTTGAGGGCATTGATGACCTATGATGATTCTAATTATAAGTAGATATAGTATGTGTTGATGGCAACAATCAGGTGATGACAAGGATGCTTAACAACCATAAGTGGCATTTTGGAGAATGCCATTTGATGACCGAAGTCACTATCCCTGATGACATTTTGATGACATGGGATGACCAAAATATGATTCAGGTGACCCTGCTAACCAGGGGGGGCTTACTGTGATGATCATTGTGACAGCATGGTGATGACATTGAAAAGTACATGATGAGGACTGACGACATCTGATGACTCAAGCCCGCAAATTTTAAGGCAAAAATTGATATTTGTCTGTTTTATTAATGGTTTTTCTAAAACATCATCTCTATCAATTGCAATCTGTTTAGCATCTAACATTATAAAATTGAAGTGTGTAAATTTTACAAAGTAGATTTAGATGGAATCAATTCATTTTTATATCCATGCCAACAAGTATGTTTGTGTACTACTTTTGATTGCATGCTACTGATTCTAAATCTAACGGTGAAAAATAAGGTAAAAACTGAATTAAGTCTGTATACAACATTAAAAAAACTCAAAATCTATCTAGATTTAGGGTTGGTTTTAGGGTTCTATTTTGTTCTTCTTGTTGAAATCTATCCAATGATGTATTATTTGCTAGGTTTTGTTAATATTTATATAGCACTACATAATCTCAGAACTCCCGGATTTTAAGAAAACAACTGAATTAAGTTATGCCTGCATCTGCTCTAAAAGTCCCTTTGCATAATGCTCTGCCCAATTCACTTTGCGGATCCACTTGGTAAGGTTACAAACACAATTTGTACAAACTTTGGACTTACAATAAGGATCACAACAAGTGAATTGCCCGTGCTTAGTTTTTACAGCAGTGTCCCATGCAGTACCAGTCTACCACCTACAATTAAGCAGTGCCATCATCAAGGAATGCACTCCACTCAATATCTGCCTTGCTGCACCCGAGTTCTTCCTGAGTACCAACCCACTTTGAATTTCTTATCAGCGCCCATACCAACTGATGAATGAACTTAAGTGGCATCATTTACTCCTCTGACCACACAAAGTCCCTCACAGTGATGTAAGCATTCAACTCTGTCATCACCAAGAGAAATGCAAAGACACAGCAAGCCCAGTGACCTCCAAAGAAGTTTTCTGATGACATGAATTGTCATGATCATCCACAGCATGACAATATCTGAAGTGTAGATTACAAGACTCTTTGCCCTGAATGATGCACTCTTCTCCCACCCATCCTTGGTCAACACTCACTAATGCTCCGACTACTCCACAGTGATCACACCTCTCACTGTCCCAAAGATCTTGCAAATATAACAGGCTCCTTCATGCAAAAAATGCTGTTTTCTTCTCCATTTAACTTACCCTTCACAACACCCATTGAGCCAACATCCAAACCATCAAAGTGGGTTTCAATAGCATCTTCCCTGCAATGCACCAGCCAATTACAACACTTCTTGATCAATGCACGAGCAAATAAACCTACTTTCTTCAATGCAATCAAAGCAGACAACACACAGGAACCAGAGTAAAAATGTACTTGGAAGTGTAAAAGATTGATTCTGTCAAATGCATTAGCAACAGTGCTGTCTTCCCAAGTTGCTCCTCAAACTGGCCCGCCTAACTGTCTAAGTCGATCTTCCCCTCAACAAACTCCCAACAAAACATAATGCCACTCAACCCACAGTAGATGGTGTGGTACAGGTTAACCTTGTCCTTGGACTTCCAGGGACAGAACACAATGCCATGACACATATACTTGTTTGTCTAAGCTGACATGAACTCATCCAGGCACAAGACCCATGAAGGGATAAAGAGCTCGCTGCATTGTTTCTGCCAGTTGGAGAGCATCTCCATCACCTGCCAGAATTGGTCCATAAAAGATAGAGGGTTTGTCCTTGGTGAAGCAGAGGTGTGACAGAAGGAGTTCAAAGCATTGGCCAGTCAAAAACTTGGCAAAGTGGTAAGGGCATGCAAATGCTTCTTACTCCCTGGAGGCAAAGCAGTCAAATCAAATGAAACCAATAACAGTGTTCATTAGGGACCAATGCCCAATGAGGACAAGGATCTCTCACAAGCACATTTCAGCCTCTTTTGCAGCCTTAAGGCTCTTGTTGGTTGCCTCAATGATGGTGTCTCCCATTTGATGGGGAGCCAGTGAAGAAGACATCAGTGAAGGACTTGCAGTGGCACTTCCAATTGTTGTAGACATGGCTTGAATGCCATTCCATCCTCATGATTAAACCTCATTGAGACCAGAAATGGGTCTACTTCATGACATAGATTAGGAGCAGGGATATTTTTGGGTGCTGCCTGCTCATTATCATCATTGACGATTAGTCCAGTAGCATGGGCAGTGGCAATGTCATCACAGAGATCTCCAGTTTTGATTTCCACCTCAGTGCCTTCAACAGCAGCTGGAGCAAGAGGTAGGGTTGCCTCTTTCTCAAAGAACTATTGTTAGGAGGCCCCTCCATGATGAAGTGAACAAACCTCTTTGCAAAGAGTTCAATGCCAAGGAGGGTTGTGGATGTGAGCCATATGGTGGCAATGCTATCACCACATTTTGTGTGAGTCCATAGCAAATGGCAATGAAATCCTTGAGTGTCATCCTTGGTTTCTTGTTTTGGTAACTTCATGTTGATCTCTTTAAGTGGTCAGATCTTGGCAAGGAGATCCTCATAAGGAGAGCTCTCATCTCTCAGTGTTGTCTCTTTGGTGGCACGGTAACAAATTTTTCTTATCTGTGAAATACGTAGATTACCAGGGTGCACATCAACAACTTCAGCAATGAAAAATATGAGATCAGCTCCCACGGTGGCACAGTTGCCTGAGACTGCATCATGCATATCTCCAAAAGTGCTTGGAGAACTTTCCAGCACATTGAAACCAATGTTCTACCCATCATATTGAATCAAGTAATGTACTTGGTTTGACCTAATTATTGTCTTACAAGAATTTCAATAATGTAAAAGGTAAAGAATTCAGTCCAAAAGGAATTCAGTCAAAAAGATTAATTCAGTCTAACTCATCATCATCCACTAGCCAAAAAAGTTAAGATATCTTGTAGCTAAAGATCTAAACCCCTGTGGGATGGCATTATCAAAAATGGATAATGAGTAGACATCAAAAAATGACACTAAGTACAGTACCAGGGTCATATTCTTTAAATAGGGTAAATATTTTTTTCATTTTAGCATCACTGCTTTGCACGGATTAAAAGCCTTTCAAAATTTATCTTTTGACATTTTTAGGGTCTTATCCTACAACACATGTGGTATACTCTCTAGAGTGACTGATGTTAGGCCATTTACCACTGACTGGGTATTTTTGTGGGGTTCACTTTTTATCCCAACAATATGACCCAGATTTTGGTGGATTTACACTACACTTTTTGTGTCTGCAACAGGGTTATAATCAAACCATTGTAGCCCATTTAAGATTTGTCTGCAACTATGCATGGGGCAATTGTGTTGTGGTATTTATGGTGGGGTAAACTCTGAATTTATCCAAAAATACAAACCATCACTTGGTCAAATATTGATCTAAATATCAGAATGGAGTGACTTTGGATGAAATTATTGGATTGTCAATCCTTTTGCTACTGACAAATTATGGCTGTGGTAAACATGAAATTCAATTAATCAAGACATAACTGAAATATTCTTGACAGTAAAAAATACTGAACAAAATGGCGTTAATCAATTTGTAGTCTAAATATATAATTAAACTTTGATAGCTTACATATTAAAATATTATGTTGCTGTTTTATTCAAGGGTTTTTGTTGGTTTCAGCATGTGAAGACCCTTGAGTCTGAAGCCACCAAACCAGGTGCCACTGAATCCATTGTCATGATCATGCCTGAACCCAACAACCACAAAATAGGATGTTACCAAACATGACAGTTGCCAAGTCTGATGTGGAACTGATTTTCCAAATCTGACTGCATCTGACCTGAGCCGATAGTTGGCCAAACGTTTAGTTGTACAAAATTGGAATGAGAAGCGGGTTTCCAGATGATCGGAAGTTCTTTTTATGAGCTATTGAATTGATTATACCGAGGATATCAAACAGCTAGTCCTCATGTTTTTATCATGTTTTTACATGATTTCTACAGTAACTGATTGTAGGATTGTACCATTGTTTATCTTGGTCTTGTCAGAAGAATTGGTCATGCTGCTGGTCATGGTCTTGTCAAGACTTCCTGGTCTTTCCAGATGTCTTGGTCTTGGTCCTGGGAGTACCACGATGTACTTGTTACTTGGGATGATAGGTATCTAAAGGATACCTGATTTGTCTGGTGTTCTTGTGCCCCATTTGGAACGTTTGTGGCAGGAGTCCATTAAAGCATCCTTGGCTCATGTCAGCCTCCAGACTCAAAAGCCTCCAATCACAGCAGCCAACATGCATGACTTTGCCATACTTATTACCACATTAAGATTGTCTGCTGCTAAACCACAAAGCCGTCAAATCAACTCTGTCGATTCCAGCCCCACCTAAAAGGGATGCCGACAAACCCAATGATGCCGAACCCAATGTCGCATGGAAAGAATGGTTACCAAACCGGATATCCATGAAACTCAAAAATTGCCAACTCCACAAAACCTGACAGCCTGCACCTAAGTCCACTGCAGTATCATGATTGTGGTGTGAACAAAGGGGGAAAACACTTAGCAATCATTGGAGGTGCCATTGTTGCTTTGTTGGTGTTGGTGTAGGCACCACATAGACTATGCAATAGTTGATAGGTGCCATCATTGGCAGTGCCATAGTCAGCGGTGCCATTGCGGGAGGTGTCAGTTTGGCAAACTCACCCTGTTGCGGACATGTCAAAAGGTGAGTTTTATCAGGTTATGAGTACAAAAAAGTGGTTTACCCCCCAAATATCCCTCTTATTTAACCGAAAAAACATTCCCTAAATGTGCTCATGGTCGCTGTAGTAGGTAAGTCGCTACAATACCATAGGGCTTTCCCAATCGAGGTGTGGCGGGGTTCGAGTTGGAATTTTCTCTGATATTCTCCTTACTATGCCTTACTATGTCAGAAGCAGTAGCGCGAACCAAGCCAAGTACACAAGGGAAACCAAACCAAACCGTCATCAACAAATCACTGAGAGTCTCCACGGATCTCGCCCCTCTTTTACGACATTTCATCGGTATCGAATTAATAGTAGAAACCAAGCACGGAAGATCCTTTCGAGGGCGGCTTTGCGACGCGGATGCCTTCATGAACCTTGTCCTGTCTCGTGAGGCTTTGAAACAAGACGAACGAAAGAGAGCTCTTGAATCCCGTTTAGCAGATAGTCAGTCGTTTGACTGGGTTCACATTCGCGGGCCATCGATTCGATTCATCGTGTTTGGATCCAACGTGGACATTGTAGGCACGATTCGTGCCGGGAGAGATCGAGAGCGTGCTGCTGGAGATAGATACAAACGTGGTGTGAGGAAAGCTAAGTAGTGCGACCTCACGATAACGGAGTTAAATGCGGCTGTCACCTGCATTTCTATCTTTCTTTCCTTATTGGTGCACTTCGTTATCAGTCCGGCGGGGGTCTTTAGCATTCGTCACTTCGTGCACCAAGTTAACTCTCAAAGCGAGCTTGATCTTTCTTCCGACCCAAAAGTCTTTAGAACAAACACACAAAGTATTCATGTCTGCGGCAAACAACAACCCTCCACATCTCAGTGACCGCAACAAACGGCCATGTATCGAAAAGCATGCAACTTGCACAATGAAACCGGATCATAATAAGTCCTATGAATTATTGCGAAGTAGATCACCCTACGAACAAAAAATGGGAAGTATTGTAACGGCCTGTCCAAAATGTCATGGTGAAGGCAAAATTTTTGCTCCACTCTCAAGGAAGGCGAAGGCTCAGAGGGGACAAGCTGAGATTAGATCATCTCTTACTAGTTCAACCATAAACGTCGGTTATCCATCCAATGACTTGAAAATCTCTCAGAACAATTCCCATCATCACAAACATGAAGCTGGTATCCCTAAGAAACCATGCCCGGAATGCGACGGTACTGGATTGATTCAATGTGATCCCCTAAATGTAACAAACATCAGTCTAACATCAAACCATCCCGCATTCACGGTGGCAATCGTAGGTGGAGGTATAGGCGGCTTTGCACTAGCCGCAGCTTTACAGCATCGCAATATTCGATGTGTGGTATATGAGCGTGATTTGTCATTCGAAGAACGGAATCAGGGTTATGGACTCACGATGCAACAGGGTGCTCGAGCTCTACGATGTTTAGGTTTCTTTTCTTCTATTTACGAAGACTCGACAAGTGAAAAAGATTTCAGGGACACTGATAAAGAAGAGATGAAGTTTGGATTACAATCTACTCGTCATGCAGTGCATACACCTGATGGCAAGGTGATTGGTGAATGGGGCTTGAGAGTCTGGGGAGGTAGATTCGAGAAAAATGGAAAGTCACATGCAAAACGTCAAAATGCTCACATTTCTAGGCAAAATCTTCGAAAGTTGTTGTTGGAAATGTTGTTGCCTGATACTATTCAATGGGGATATAAGTTTTTGGGTTACAAATCCAACGTCGACGCCTCTTCAACTCAGCCACTACTCCTCAAGTTCCAACGCAGAGACGGGGAAGACACCCATCTGGAAGAAGTGACTGCATCTGTTCTTGTAGGGTGTGATGGAATACGAAGTGCTGTAAGAACAACCAAGCTTGGCGAAGACCTTGCACCCCTTCGCTACTTGGGTTGCATAGTTATTCTTGGGATTGGACCATCGCCTCAGGCATCACCGTTGACGGATGGCAAGACTGTATTCCAGACTGCTGACGGGATTACACGATTGTATGTCATGCCTTTTGCTGAAGCTGGTGAGGAGTTTTTTGGTTTACAAACATCTGGCGGGAGAGGACTGAGTATGTGGCAATTGTCATTTCCCATCGATGAAATCAATGCGATTGAATTGAGTCGATTGGGACCGTCGTCATTAAAGGCCGAAGCTTTGCGACGTTGTGGTTCTTGGCACGATCCAATCCCCAGCTTGCTCAACGCTACACCAGAAAGCCTGATCACCGGGTATCCCTGCTATGATCGTGCACTTGTCGACAAAACAGATCTCCGAGGAGGACACGACAAGTCGGAACCTTCAAATGCGTACGTAACTATGCTAGGCGATGCTGCTCATCCAATGTCGCCGTTCAAAGGACAAGGTGCCAATCAAGCATTACTGGATGCAGTCCTGCTTGCTCAGAAACTTCACAGCTTTTTTCGTAAAATCGACGAGGCATATGAGCTTCATTATTTGGTCCCAAATGTGCTGGCTGCTTTCGAGAAGGAGATGTTGGAGCGCTGTGCAATAAAAGTAAAGAAATCAGCCGATGCTGCCAAGTTCTTGCACAGTGAAGTTGCGATTGCAAAAGGGAATGTGACAAGGGGCGCTGCGGCTGTTCGGCTCGGTGACGCATTTACCGGCTCACAATCGTGATTATTGCTGACTCCCTTCTACTTTTGCGATCACAGCAATGCAGGTAATTGGCTAGTAGCAAGGAGGTGTGCTTTAGAATTATCGTAGTTAAACATACTTTTCTTTGAATAGATATTATGCCTTCAAGCTAAACTGATGTACACTTAACAAATTGTACAGTTGGGTGAAAACATGTTATGACGGGAGAAACAGCAGTCAGCGATAAACAGGCACGACAACTTTTTGTTACTCCAAAGATGAAAATAGAGAGGTGAAAAATTATATAGCATCTCCATGTCGACCCTGCTCAGCCTCCAAAGGGCACCCCTCAGTCAAGGTGAAGTCTAACGACTGCGAAATTTCTAACGAAGTGGCTAGTACTGCGAATTAGTAAACAGCGACGAAGATATTTTAGGTTCCGGCCATCCATTTCGTAGAAACGACATGACAGACAGTGTGGCACGAAGATTTACTCACCCATAAACCAGTTGAAAGCCAAAATTGCTGCGGCCACCATAGTTCATCGCATTAATGTAGCGTCCTTCTTCTATTTCGTTTTTCTATTTATTTGAGGCGAGAAACTGAAACAAACATGGCATTGTATGTAGCATTTTTGTTGCTGTGAATTATTTCAAACCATGCATACAAAAAACTCTCTCTAGAGGGTTCTGAATTTTGTCATAAGACCTAAGCGGGGTCATAAGTCATAAAACTCTCTCAGTCTTTTTCCCTAGAGAAATAAAAGACGCGTACTGAATGTCGGGGCGTCATTGTGACCGAAGGTCAAGCATACGGGCCTCGATCTGCCTTTTCATTTCAGAGGTCATTCTCTTCCTCAAGGGGACTTCACGATTCCAATGGGGCTGAGGCCAGGCTGAACCTCATGAGGCCTTGTCCATACCATAGAGAAAAAAACAGTCGTAATAGCATTGTAAGACCCCTGCAATGGGCTATGGGCCCTATGATTTTACTTTCTGTCCGTCATCGGTAGGGGTAGGATTTCAGTTCTCAGGGGCAGGTCAGAGTCAGGGCCGGTCTAATGAGCCCCTGCGCGCTAAGCCAAGGGAGCTGCGGATACCATACCTGCCTGCTAGCTACTGTGTTTATCTCGCATAACACTGTGATGTAAAGTGAAACGGACATCCCCTGAGCACTAAGCCAAGGGAGTTGCGGTTACCATGAAGAACTGGTAAACGATGAAACGAGGGAAGTATTGCGAAGAAAGTTTTGCGACCTCGGTATGCGATATTTTCTCGAGCAGCCAATAAGATACTTTCTCTGAAGCAAATAATAAGTAAGCCAGGAGGATCACCATTCAAATTTAAAATATGATCGAATTCCATTTTCTCCAAGAAAAATTTTCACAGACAGGTTAGTTGTACAGGATGGAAGGACGTATAACTCTAGTATAAATTCAAATTATTTGTCTTTCTCAAAAACGAATGACTGAACGGAAAATCACTGAGTATTGCAAGAAAGTTGTTCATTCGAACGCGGACGATGCCGTAAAATATATTTTTGTTGGGGGTAGCTGCAGCAAAAAGGGGGCGTATGCGCAGCGATGGTTGTCTGCTCGCGAATCAAAACTTTGTGCAGAGCCAGCTCGCTGCGGCATTCTTTTTCTGTATGTCGCTGGGCTGCAGGTAGTACGTACGATGGACAGAACGTACTCGCAGCTCACTTTGCTTAGCACACAGGGGCTGCGGCAACTTCATTAGACCGGACGTCATTGCTGCCACGGTCAGCTGAAATCATACCCCTTGATCTCCAATCACACCCTTTTGACAGCCCTTCAATTTTGATTGGGGTGACGGGCAGACGAGAGTGGAGTTCTTTTGTATTGCGTAGATGATGGTAGATTTTCTGCTGATGTCAGATGTGATGCAACATAATTCAACTAAAACTGGTAGTCTGATGTGTTTAAGAGTTGAAAAGAGGATGGTGCGATTAGAGGAAGCGATCTGATATTTCTATAGTATAGACAACCCTTGCATCCCTCATGGGCACACAACCAAATTGGGGGATCCTACTATGCTACTATGACTGTTCTTTTCTATGGTATGGACATGGCTGATGGCTATTGTTGACATAGGCCAAGAATCTGCCATTTTTAGTACCCTAAGGTACTAAAATCAATAG
>JALLPD010001976.1:0-10961 GCA_036940065.1 Cyclotella cf. meneghiniana | reverse complement strand
ACCTTTTATTTTCAAAGTTATTTGTACTCTTTTTCACTGTCGTTTTTGAGACGTATTAGGTATTTTTTCGGTGTTATGCAAAGTAATATTTTTTTTGCACACCTTCATGATGTATGATGATTGTGCTACATTGTATGCCATACAGTGATGAAGTGGTTAGCCAACACTGCACAACTAACAATGTCATGTTCATATGATGAAGTCATATGGCATAACGTGTGTCAGGACAATGAAGCAAGACCACATGAAATAAAGTCTTGCATGAAGGCAGACACCATAAGAGATATGGAGTCAAGTTTGTAGGGTGGAACCACATGATATACAATGTTAGGACGGTAGGCAGACACTTTATGATGTATGATGTTGTGTTCACAGAGTGACACGGTATGATATACGTTTCAGGAGGATGTGTCAAGACCGCATGACAGATGGTGTCTGTCCATACTGTCACTGCTCGTCATACTGTTTTGCTGTTTGCTGTGGTCCAAATGAAATGATAACATCAGGTGGCATGAAAGCTATGTTAATCCCATACTGTATGTGTGAATCCTCATTGATGTGCATATTTGGTGATAACCATAACTAAGACATTGTTCACAGATGCAACAAATAAACTATTCAAATTGTCCCCTTATACCCAACAAAGCAAAACGTAATGAAGCATTACCAAACTACAAAACAAGACAGAGATAAGCCACCAAGTTAGCCACTACATCAAAATCTTAATTTTTGCTTTTATGGTCTGACGGCAATGGTTTCCTTTGAGCAGCTGCTGATTCAAATATCTGCCCACCCTTGCAATTGCACTCTCCTCTGGAGAGTCATTGAAAATTACATTGTTGAAGTCATCTACTACATAATCCAAGATACTGCTTGCTTTATCAGAGGTGGTGTCTATGAAATCCTTCAAGAGCAAATAATGAGGACAAAACATGCAAGGCTTTGTCCTTTCAGCAATGCAGCCCAACTCAACATCACTCCTCCCTTAGTGCTGCACATAGACTTCATTTCACTCATGAGTCTGCCATAGTGAACATAGGTCCTTCGCTCAAAGACAATGTCCAAGTGATCCACATTTTTACATGCTTGGTGCAAATAAGGGTGAATTGCTCCCCCATGTCATCAGACATACCGTGCATGAATTTTGCAGCCCATTCACACCTTTCATCCATGATTGGGATGAAGACATTATATTTTTCTGGCAGACAATGGTAAAGCACAAAAGAAACAAAAACAACAGAGAGAAAACCCAATAACTGTAACCTGTTGTAAATGACCCCATAAACAATTCCCCAAGAAGGTGTTGACAGTAGGTGGCTGGGTGCTGTAGAAAAAGGATCTTAGGCAAACTGTCAAGCCAGAACCTTGTTGTGTGCTGTCATAGGTAGACCTCTAGTGCATCAGGGGACAAGGGCAGACCCTAGTACATGAAAACTTGATAATAACACCTTGTTGTGTAGTCGTGCTTCTTAAGCATGAGCATTGTATGGACATCAGTTAATGGCCTCTGTTATGTTGTGATGCATGCCACCCAACACGTGCACAAAATCAAATCATTGTTTCATGTTTTTTGACATACCCTCACTGAAACATGCCAATTCATTGTGGATGTAATCTTTAAAGGTGCCCCCCACTGTCCCATCATTTGGATCTCCCTGTCAGAATATCCCACAAGACCAAGGCATTGGCACCACCACTCTGGAGCAAATGAGTTTTGATACTCTCAAGTGGGATATTATTTCCCATAGGGCAATTTAATGCAGCTGCCACCACTTTAAGATTGGCAAAAATGTCCTATCAGTGATGTTGTGGCATCCTTTGTCATCATAAACTGCAGAGAAAAATGACATTCAGTTTACTGCATATTGCTACGGATGTGGAAAAAACAATTAACAGTGTCCCACACAGGACACATGTAGTTGTCACCATTAGCATAGTGGTGATGCAGATACTTTTCCTTTCATTCTTCTGTTGGTAGAACTTCATGGTGACATCATCGGCTGAAAGTATTTCTTTAGAAGTTGCCCATTTTGAAGATAATTGGCCAAGTTGCCTCAATGCATTCTAGCAATACAAGACACAATACTCTATCTTGAACTATTGTGTTTGCTTTGTATGATTGCACAATCCTTTAATTGTATACTCTCCAACCTGCCACAGGATGTAGACGGCCATGAGGCGTAAATCCCCAATTGCCTTTAATTTTTGGCATGCTCTATACTCAACCCAGCCAAAAACTCTGGGACATCAGCCATGATTAGGAGCATTTTCAATGCAGATGGGTGAGTCTACCTTATGAAATCCATCAAACATTTATGCCAAAAAGGTAAACTTGTCCGATCCCTTGACCACTGTATGGTTTACATTTGGGGGCAAACAGATCATCTGGCCAATGATCTGAGAGTGCCAGTGACTGGTATAGCATAACCTTCTTTTTGTGACTGAAGTATCCAGTTCAGACAAGACTGTCAATCTGCTGAAGACTCTGACTTTAGTTCCAATGGAGTCTTCACCAGGAGTAGGTCTACTCCCAGAGGCCACACATATCTCTCCCAATGCCTCGAGTACATCTGTCAATTCTTGGTAGTTGCCGCCACTTGTCAACTGTAGAAAACTCTGTCCATAATGCAGAAACTACTCTTATAGGGACTTCATAGGTGATCTTTCAGATCTGCCACAATGCCTGCTCAAGGAGGGGAACATGGAATAAAACATGGTGAGGAAGTTATTGTCAGTTCTACAATGAACTGCAGGGTCACCGCCAAAGGAGCATGAAGGAATGTCGGCAATGAAATTTTGTTCCCATGTATATGTAGGAGAGTGAGAGGTGATGATTTTCATATTTTGAGCCTGAGGGAAAAGGCCCAGATAGTCATTGCTGCAATGTTCTGCCTGGCATATTGATTTTTGATCCTCATGTTGGAGTGGTCATTGTCACAGTGGATGGTAACATGACATGCTGGAGGGAGATTGAAGACATTCTTACAGACAAGCTACCCTAGGAGTTGCACAGCTGTTTCCAGATCAGAATTAGTAATAACTCCATTGTGATTGTTGTATCACACTACTGGCTATCTAATGTCTTTTGGCCATTCCACTCAAAGCACTGTGGGCTTGCATGCTTTCAATTCTCTGAGCACAACTCTGCCTACCCCAAAGCTGGAGGCATCAACAATGATGACAGAGTCAGACCGATCTGTTACCAGTTCTTTGCATAATGGTTGTTCACACATTAACTCATGGAGAAGTGTCCTGATGTTGTGTAGTGACAGAAGTGGCTTGTTTATGTGTAGTTAGACATGATGTGGTTGGTTTTGGATAATTGCACATGCTGGAGACAGGAGGCCATTTGGGATTGCAATGAAGGCATGCCAGATTTTGTAGATGATGGAGTATAATTCTAAAAATGGGATGCCTTCTCTGTGTGTGTTAGCAGATCTTACCTTCATGTGAAATGTTGCAAGCAATATCTCTCTTTTTCCTTCCTCCATATAGATTAGTCTTAGGCCCACATTGCTCTTGAATTCAAACCCAGTGCATTTCCCAAGTGACTTTCCCGCTACACAGCTTTCTAAATGAGACAGAATCCTCCTTAGCAAGAGCATTAGGAGAGAAGATATCATGGATCCCATGAAGGAGGGCAGATGAAAGATGTTCAAGTTGTTGTTGTTGTTGTTGTTGTTGTTGTGATGTAGACCTCATAGAGGTATTGGAGTGAGTCAGTGCTAGCTGTCATGGCCACTTGTTTATAACCAACATCAAGCTTTGCGAATGGGTGAAATTTGTGTTTGACCAATGTGCCAACTGCAGTTGCCACATACATGGCTCATGGCCACTACATCTTGTGCTGTTTTGGATGCTGCACAGAATTAAGGAGGTGACTCCACAAAGCCCATTTGTAGTGAGATGGTAACAACCAAGTAAATGGTTTGCCCACTGGTTGTGGAGTGTGGTAGATGAAACAAAAATTTCCTGCTCTCCTGCCACCTCATCCATCCCCCAAACTCCATCTTTGATGTCAAATTTGGCGGCAAATGCTCATCTTCATCCTCTGCTTCATCAAAGTTGTGTATGATATGTTGCAGTGAGTGGCCAAGTTGATCAATAGCCCTGAATGGAGCCATCATTTTGGTGGCATTAAGGACAGCAGAGACTGTGCATCCATCCCTGAGTCTCAGGGAATAAGAAAGATCAAGGATCACTCAATAGGCTCTGGACTTATGAGGGATGGTGACAATTGGAGAGATATTCAGTTCTTTTGGAGGCCTGGCCTTTATGTCACCCACTGAATGATGTGAGCATGTCCTTGTGCAATCTTCATCTTCACCTCCTCATTCAAATGATCCCTTACATCAGGTGACAATATCAATGAGTGCCAACCCTGTCTGATGGCAGCTGTCTTTCCTTTCAGTCCATGGTCTGCCAGACTTCATGGGACATCTCCCTGTGGAATAGGACAGTGATGTTGTTGCCGATGGGTGATGAAAGGCCAGATTGCAAAGGCACATGTTATTTTGCCATGTTGTTGGCCTCTCTATCATAGGTGGTAGGGTGGTACTCCTGCAGTGAGTGGACCAGTATGTTGTAGACTCTGCCATGGCTTCCTTGCTTAGTCTCTTTTGTTTCTTTTCGCTCCAATGTTTTTTGTTGCCTTGCCAATGACCAATCTCTCCTCAACACTTAAAGTTGGAGGATTGAACAACTGGATAGAAGCATATAGAGTGCCCCAACCAAAATCTTCTTCAACCTTTGAAGACAATACGTAGGCTGCAGTGGAGATTGATAGACATGGAGTCAATGGAGTTGATATATTTGAGATGAAGGAAGGACATGGATTGGTGTGGAAAATGGGAGAATGAGTCCAGATGTACTGGGCTACTCACTTAGGAAATGGAGAGGGGAATTCATCCTCACCAGAGGTTGTTGGAAATGAAATTGGAGTGGAATCATTGGGTGGCTGTTGCCATCTGGTGATTGATGCCATACAGATAATGGAAGGCCCCCCTTCATGCTTGAATACTACAACTTCAGAAAAAGTCTCACTCTTACCTTGATCTTTGTTCATTAAATTATTAATCTTTGCCATAAATCAGAAACTCACCATGCTATTGTGGAATGCAGGCTTGGATGGCTGAACTCTGCATTTATCTCCATGGTATTCTGGTTCTGCACTGGTGTCAATATAGACAACAGCTGAGTGCATGAAGCATATGAATTGGAACACCTCTTGCACTCTTGCAAATAAACAAAGACAAGGGCTAGCCAACAGATCTCCTCTTGAATGCATTCATTATGGTGGGGTCGCTCCCAGCCTTCTGCTGCCAATCAAATTCCAGAACCTGCAAAGCAGGTTGCCCTTCCAATTACATGACTGCTTGGAGAACTGCTGATAATAACACATGGGAAGCTCAGCTGTCTCTGATGTTTGGGCCACTTGTGCCTGCCCCATTCCCCATCTCTGTCTCCGCTCTAGTAGTATCTTCAGCTGCTCTCACCACCTCTACACTGTTGTTGTGATACAGGATGTTGTATTCCATGACTTCTTCATTTTTGGGTATCAAAATCCCTGGAATCCCCAATGTTACCATAATATTCCTTCAGTGTCTGGGAGATTGTCAGTCTGGCAGAAACGGGCGTCAATGTGGAGAATGTTAAAGCTCATGTTTTCCCCCTTGCCCTTATATTTGGGAAATTTTTCTGGCTTAAACTATTACTACAGATGCTAATCCCAGTGACAATATCATCTCAGTGACCTAAGCTGAGCAACAGGGAGAATTTCAGTTGTAGATAAGAGGAGTTGAGACTCGGATGGTTGAAATTTAAAGTTAAATTTTAAGAGCTATTTGACCTGATTTAAACTGAGGACTGCCAGCTGCCAGCCCTCATGCTATTATCATGTAGTTTACATGATAATTTATTTTATTGAATGTTGGCTGAAGGTTGATGGAGTTGCAAGACTCATTCCTTTCTTCAACTGCCACAACTGCCATTGAAATTTTATTCCAAGAGAAAGTTTCTGAGAAAAATGTCTTTTTTGGATATTTTTTTCTGATGATCATACTGATTGTACATGTATGTTTTGTACATTATTTTCTGAGAAAGTTATATTCTGTGTGTGTGTACTTCATTTGAAACAAAAAGAGTTCTTGTGTCCTGACTAGAGGCCATACTCTGGACTTACGTCTTCATAAAGGTATGTAGATACTTGGATCAGGTCACTCACCCCCACAATTTGAGAGTCAGCATGATCACAGAAAAGTAAAACCTCAGTGAGAAAAAATCCTTGTTGAGCCATGCTTGCAGAAAACCTTGTGAAGGAGAAGAGTTGCAAGTTGTTTGTGACATCTGTGATGTATGTTGCTGAATGTCTGGTCTAAAGTGTAAGTGCTTGTGGAGAGGGAGACTTTGGGCTAATTTGGCTTACAGTAACTTATAGTTTTACATATGTTTGTGCTCTCCTAAGTCATATTTGTAATGATTTATTTCTGCATGGAACATGATTGTCTCATCTTATGAATTTTGTGATAGGCCAAGTATCACATCCATGTGAACCAAATGTTAGTGCGGGAAAGTACATGTGTCCACTATACTAGTGCTTACACCAACCATGTGACCATGACTTCTGAGAAAATTCTGCCAGGTTGATCTGGTGTTGCCTGTTGTCTCCTAATTTCTCATATTTATGTGCCAGAAGGAAAGCTGAACAGCAGTTCCCATCTTTTCAAATACATCACTACAAGCAGGCAGTAGGCAATGCATAGTAGGTTGTTCTGATTGAATTGACAATTGGTGACTGTTAGAGACATGCAATTTCACTAGAAGTTGCTGACAAGGTCATTAATTGTTCAGCAGGTCAAACATCACCATGATTGGTTTGATGTTGATCTCCAGTATTCGTTTCACATGGGTTCCTTTTTGCTGGACTCTGGCTGACTTACTCTTGATGCCAAATGATGTGCATGAGGCAAGAAAGTGTAGTGTGAACTGCACTTTAATTGTCACAATGAGTGTACAATGTGTATATTCAACCAGATCTTTATTATGAAGGTGCTGAGTATGTTACAGAATGTTATTTTGCTGTTTTGTTCATGCATCCTGTTAGATGGAATGTGTCTGTCTGCTTGCCCACTGCCCCTTTGTATCCATGGAAATTGTTGTCCAATGGGGTCAACTACTGGCAAGTGCACAATATTTTCCTATGCTGTTACTTATGATCATTGTAAAGCACATATGGCAGTAACTGTCTGTCTGTGTACCCATGAGGGTCAGGATTAATTTGATTGTATCCCTATTTGTTATGTGATGAGTATCCTCAAGGGATGTCCACACCTGTATTACTTATGCTAATTACTTTCTGTGTTTTGAAACAACAGTTTGAACTATTAACTTTTGGTCTTTATGAACCATGTAGATACACAGCTTGAAAGATTGTGGAGAAATGAAATTCTCTTGATGTTAAAAACAAGTCATGTTGTGTTCAGTGTCTGTGAGTGTCAACAAGCTTGTTAAGCCATACCAATGTTTTGTGTAAGGCGGCTTGTATAAACTCTGCCCTGCATGCATGCTTGGCAAAGATTAGCCTCTTTCAATCAAGAATTTGTCCTGCTTGTTCTTTGTTGGAGCATGATAGTCTTGATTAGTCAGGATTACTCATAATATGTCATGGATTCTTTGGTTACTTGTTTCATTGCTCATTTGAGTCTTACAGTTTGTTATGGCTTGTGCAACCACTAGATGCACTACCTTTGGTCATCCATTGGTCGTTTCTCCAAAGAAGAGACTTATACTAGTAAGGTGACTATATACTTCCTTACTGAATGGATGTCATGTTTGTTTTCCCTGGAGTTTTCTGAAGGTAAACCTATCAGAGCATCACATAGGAGATTCAAAAACTAGATGCTGTTGTCCTTGACATGCAATCTAGTTTTACACAGGTCCATCTGTGAATCGAATTAGATGATATGGCCAAGTGTTCAATCTTGGTTACTGTGTCAATGCATTCTGCATTGCTAGATGCTTTACAAGAATGCAATCATACCTGCTTCTTGACACAAGGGCTTGGTAGCTTTTGACTTGTGTTTTGGGAGCATTAGTCGTACACTAAATGTTCCTCTTTGTTGTACTCTATCTTGTGGACCATGATAGTGGCCGTCGTGATGTGGTACTTCCTCTTACAATTCTTTGTGAGAGAGGCGGGATTATCATAGTGTCTTGCTTGAAAGTCTTTGAAGTACTGAAACCACTCAGTAGCTTTGATATCTTTGTATGAGTGATTGTTTAGCAAGGTTTTATCTGCTTTTGATAAATTGTTACTATTGGACTTGGGGTAGTTTTTGTGCCCTTGTAGTCTTTTGTGCAGAGTTTGGCAACTGGGTTGATATTCAAACCTGATTCTTGCTACCTGGTGAGACCAACCTAACCTTTTTTAAGGTGGTCGTCCAAGCTCAGCTTTTGAAGACAATATGGTAGTTGCCCCAAATGAGTTCATGCTGAGAACTATATGACTATTATTAGCTCCAATGAATATGCTAGGGAAACACATGGAGAACCTGTGAGTTCAATGTTGATTACTTGATGTGAGGAGGTTTTAACCTGCACCATGTCTTGTAGATATGCTCAGCTTCCAGATGCATCAGTACCCAGACTAATGATTGACAGACTCATTTTGAAGTCGTTTGCTGTTGTAGATGAGAACATTTTTGACAACTGCATTACTGCACTCGTTCTTTGAGCATTGACAGCTTCCTAACTAGGTATCCCTTTTTGCTTCTGTTAACCATTTTGTTATGTACAGAAAAACTGTCTTTAATTTGGGTGTTGTACTTTTGTTGTACAGCCTATTCTGATAACGAGTGTTTAACTAAACACTCCTGTCCTTAAGGTATATTTTCCTCTCATTATTATGTACCTTTTTTGTGGACTGATATGCTCTGTCTTTACATGGTATAGACCTTCCTCATTTCAAAAAGTTGAGGGAGACAGGCTATTTCTTCCATTCACTTAAACTCAATTAAACAGTTCCTCTTGCTTCAAGGGACTTCAGTAACATGTTTTGTTACTGACCTTCCAGTGTTTGCTAGTGTCAACTATTTTTATAACATAGCTTGGAATGTCTGCTATTTATCAATACCCCAGAGGAGTCTTGCACTGGAGTGGTGAGCTCCATGTATGAAGAGCAGTATAGCTCTAGAAGGTCACTTTTGATCAAGCAATCGGCTTGTGCATGCCTATTGTGTCCTGGGTGTTGGTGCAATCCTGGCTCACAGTGTTTTTTGCAGACTAATGATAATCACTCAAGGTGATTTGAATCATTACTTTGATATGTTTTCATCTGTTCAAAAATCTAGAACAATTTTCAACTCTGTCTTGATAATGATCAAGACTGAGGTTGTATGCTGGTTAAGTCATCACAGGTTGATTAACTCATGGAGTCTGTTTGTAACAGGAACTCATTTCATTTTGCAAGAGAAATGTGACTTTGCCCTTCCTTTGTTTGTAGGAAACACACCATCCAATGTATGTCAAGACTTTGACACCTGCCTAGTTGGGTGGGGAGAACACACAAGTGTTCCAATTTTAGGAACATGAGAAATATCTAGAATCAATTTCCTTGTTGAGTTCATTGTCACTGTAGCAGCACATTGTTAGGGGTTTGGAACCTAACATAGTCTGATTTTCAGTCACTTACTGATACCTTGCTTGTGTAGTGCTGCACTAGCACAGAAACCTTTTTCGCAACATGAGGATAGCATTTATCCTCCTCAGAAAATTATGCTGCATGCCTTATAGGCCCTTTTGACCATTTTTGCATTTGTGTCATGATTTAATTTAAAATCTGAAGTAAGCAGGTATCAAATAAATTAGATCAATCAAATTTGATTTTTGAATTTTTGTGAATATTTTATTAATTTTGAAAAAGAATCTTAAGAGCAGAGACCTCAAAATAATATTATGACTATTTTCAATTTTTTTTATCCAGAGGTGCTATTCTCAGTCTTTTTGACTGTCCTTTCTCTTTTGACCTCTTTTTTGTGTAGCTCATATGCTTGCAAGTACAACAGGGTATAATCCTTGTATTTTGGGTCAATTCTCTGTTTTTATAATGATATTCACAAGAAATTTGAGGAGTCACATGTTTTCTAGTGAAAACCGGACAATTTTGTATGGCAATTGCAAGCAAATCCAAGAGTCGTGCTAATTTCACCAGAGAGCCCATTAAAAGGGTACCTTTTCAATCAGGGAATCAACAAGTAGTCATTTTCTTGACTTTTGATGTGCCCCTATGTATTTGGATTTGAAATATTTTGACTCCATGTCATTTTAATGCATATCTGGGATTCGGGACTTTGCCTCAATCCTATGCCCTTTGACAGAGTTGTACTTCTAGGCTCATTGTTTGCATCATGGGCTTGACTGTGAGAGTCTCAGTCCTGTCACAGGCAGTCTTTTTGTTACGATCATGTTCAAACAGGCTGTATTGCAATTGTGTCTGTATTATGGACTGGGCTGTATTGTGCTTCCATGTTTGTGTGCTGTTACATGCTCATGTGAGTCAATCAGGCTGTTCTGTATTGCATTCCCATGCTTTGTGGGCTGCTGCAAGCATGTGTGAGCTCAACACATGGTCCTGTGGCTGGGGATCCTTGTGGGACCTTTAATGATCTTGGGCACTACTCGTGCTTCTTCAAAAATCCATCGGGTACCTTCAAACCACCTGATACCCCATTGAACCTTGCATAGAGACTGAAGCAACACTATGCCTGAGCAGAATTCCTTTGGACAAAAATTGGAGAAGAAACAGAAGGCAAAAATCCATTGGAATTTCAGTCATGCTTGAGAATGGGAACTTGAAGTTTGATTGTGTGGTCATTTCAATGTGGTCAATACCACTTGGGGGTCTTGAGTTAATCTTTCTTTTGCCACATCAGGCCTAAGAAAAGAATTTGGGATCATTTTAGATC
>JALLPD010001975.1:0-10969 GCA_036940065.1 Cyclotella cf. meneghiniana | reverse complement strand
AGTGCTTGTGGAGAGGGAGACTTTGAGTCCATTGAGTTGTTCTCAGTGTGACTTGTATTTTGTGTGTATTCTACCATGCGGCGCCTTTGTCCTGGTTGCATGCGGCTGTCTGCTAGATTGCAAGTAGGTACAAGATGACTAATAGGTAGGTAGTGGGACTCGGTATGTACTGGGATGTAACAAAGTCCCTAAGTAACCAGCTAATGGACTATATACTAGACAGGTATATGTCCCCTTGAGTACTTATGATGCTTGGCTTTAGCTAATCGCATCTCGGCAGCTAGGGGGCGGTGGGCAGGGAAAACTTTTTTGGAGGGCATTAGCCTGGAGGAAGCTATTGTTTTGATTGGTTGAATTGGTCAATCAATCAAAGAGGAAGGATTGTGAGGCTATTTGTGTTGTAGCCTTGGGATGTGCATTGGAGAATGACATAGAGAAATGGCGGGTGTGTGGTGCTCCCGCAATATTTTGTCTTACAGGCAAGTTCATGGATGGTCTGTACTGAGTAGGGCAGTATCTCTATGTGGAGGGGCATCGATATTTCGTCTTACAGGCAAGTCTGAGGACGGTCTGTAGTGAGTAGGGCAGTACCTCTACATGGAAGGGCGTAGAGGTACTGCTACGGTCTAGCAATGTCCTTAGCTGGCTACAGATAGGGCAATAATATGCGGATACAACTAGACAACTGCCTTAGACACTGGTCCTAGTCTATCAAGGATATTCTGCGAGCAGAATAACCATGCGGCGCCTTGGTCCTGGCTGCATACGGCTGTCTGCTAGATTGCAAGTAGGTACGAGATGACTAAAGGTAGGTAGTGGGACACGGTAGCTACTTTGATGTAACAAAGTCCCTAAAGTAACGGGCTAATGGACTATATACTAGACAGGTATGTGTCCCCTCACGTACTTATGACGCTTGGCTTTAGCTTGTTGCGACTACCCATGCACTCTTGGAGTGGAGGTGTGGTGGATGCATGGCATGTTGAGTGGGAATGTCAGGAGTCATAGTGACGTGATGTGCGTGCCGCCGTGGTAACACAAAGTGCGAAGAGGTGAAGGCATCTTGCAGACAGCCATATGTAGGAAGGAGCGTGAAAAATAGAAAAATGTGGATGTATTCTTTGTGTGCATGATGCTTTTTGTGCATGCGCAATGCAATGATAGATGTAACCTGTTTTTTTATACGTTTGTGTGATATATGTGTATATGTGATTGTGCAATTCATGTTACATGTATGTATGTTATATCACAATTTAGGGGCCACGATCGCAGGTACAATTTTCTAGTTAGTTGCACTAGCTTGTATGTGCGCCAGTCATGGGCATTTGTACGGTGAGGACCCTGGTGCGTGGGAAGGCCCTGGTGGGCTAGATTTGACTTTAATATCGTTTTTTGACCATGAGTGTGTTAGATTAATGATCTACCGGTTATTAGTGTGTTATTTTAGTGTGTGCACTAGGTATGCATGTATGCACCCATTCTGGCACAGCAGGCGGGTACATGATGGCCCGGGCTGGCCAAGACTGAAGTGTGCCAGTGGAGTAGAAGTTGTGTGGGTGGGGGCGCGGGGTGCACGGCCAAGGGGTGGTGACAGGTCAAATTTTCTGTTGCAATGTCAAGGGCTTCCAAAAGTTTGGTGAGCACTGATCAAGCCAATGATGATTGGGGTGCAATCAACCCTGGGTTTGGGGTGGAGGGCGTGCGGACGATGGTGTTTGGCAGCCGGCCGGTGTGGCCATTGGCGCTGTGCTAGCTGGTGATGGCAAGGGATTATCGGGTGCACATGGAGCAGTGCATGGGGCATGTGGACTTTGTGGCATTGCTGTTGGAGCCGCAGTTGGCAGGGGCGCAGTTCCCTGAAGATGTGAGGGTGGGCCATGACGTTGATTAGGAGGATCACCGCATGTCATCGGACCAGGCCAATCATGTGCTGGGTGCATTGGGGCTCGTGCATGTGCCAGTGGAGCTCGTGATCAAAGAGGCTGATGACAAGTACAATGCTGAGGTGAGTGGTGCACACAACTGGCTGGTATGTGTGGGTCCAGACTGACTCATGCATTGTTTGTCGCTGTGCGCAGGTGCTCTGGTGGGGGATGGATGAGACTTTGGCGGAGTCATTTGTGCAACATTTAGCAGCAAGCAACTCAATGGGAACCCAATGGATGCGTTTTCTGCTGGTATTGGCGGGTCAGAGTATAGCCCAGATGAGACGCCTTGGTTGATTGGGTTGTACAGTGTGCAGTACACCATAGTTGTGTCCCCTGGTGAGTGTGTGCAAAGTTACATGTGGATGTTCCGGCACATTTTGTTAACCCCTGTCTCATTCAAATAGGGGTTGATTACCACGCCCGTGTTGTGTGGAATGAGATGCAGGAGGCGGAGTACTGCATGGGTGATCTCTGGGAGGATGAGTACAAGGCAAGCCTATGGTGGTGCCATGACTTGAGGCCTCGAGCGGGAGGCTGGACATTCGTGGCGAAGGTGGCTGAGACCGGGTATGAGCATGGTGCTGCAAGTGGGTTATCTCGGCAAACTTAATGTGTAATGCGGGCACAGTAGTGCCTTGTGTGTAGTTATAAATTAAGTATCAAATGCGAATCTGAATGTAGGGAATTATTTAGTATGGTGATGTTAGTGTAAGAGGGAATGTTGCAAGGGCGTTAGGCCACACCCGGGTAGGGCCAGAGGTCATGCTATTCAAGCGGCCTGGTGTGGTCTGGTGCAGGGGGGTCGAGGCGTAGGGTGATCGCCCTTGTGTGTTGATCTGCCATGTAGAACATGTTGCGCAGATACATGAGGAAGGTGTCACTGCGCCAATGCAGGCAATTCTTGATATAGGAATCAGAAATTCTGGCACGGTGAAGGAGGTTTGCGGCAGTGACATGGATGGAGTGGCAGGACCATGCGCATAGATCTTTGTGGCCGGCCGGTATGTCAAAGACTTTGTGGGCAACATGCCGGAGGAATGCGGCTACTTGGGAGGTGGTGATCTGGCAACACGTGCCTGTGGCCGGGTCATGGTAGACCACTGCGGGGTTTTCTTCTGGTGGGCCAAGGCGATGGGCATGCCAAACTATGTTCAGGCTTGCTTGAGTGGGACACATCCAGCTGGAGTCTGTTCGATGGCAGTACGTGAGCATTGCTCCGTTGTCATTGTTTTTCTGTTTGCGGAAGCAGAGGGATGTGAAGGTGACGTGGTTGTCGAGAAAGGATGCCAGGTCATGTACCCGGTGTCCGAATTTGGTGGTGAAGCTGAAGTCACTAGCAATGACTGGCAATGCTGCCGGGCGGTCACCCCAATTGGGGCTGTTTATGGTGGCGAAGGAGTCGTGGTGATCGGAGCACCATTCTGATTTGCGGAACCCAGTGTAGCAACCAAGGGCAATCCAGTCAACTGTGGCAGAGATGAGTGAGTCCATGGTGGAATGTTTGAAGAGGGTAGCCATGTAGTGGAACATGCTGTCGGAGATCATCTCCTTACGTTTAGGTACTAGTTCATATTTTTTGATAACATTGGTCATTATTTCAATGTAGTTTAAGTCTGCAAGGCCTGGGTTTGGCAACCCACGATCTGTGTGGAGGGATAGTGCTTGTTTGATGTAGCCTTGGAGCATGGCATGGCAAATCTGCATGCCCTTGATTGTGTGTCCACAGATCAGAGATACCACGTAGCATGCAAGGATCCAGTTGCATCCTTGGAGAGGCAGCTCGGGGGTGCATGGGTCCGGGAGGCCAACTTCGTGGCACCAGGATAGGTAGGGAACCTTCTGGGAGTGGTGAGTGATTGCTTGCTTGCTGTGAGTGGATCCATGCAGGCGGACTGCAATAGGATGTCTACAACCAACGAGGTGAGAGCGGCACTGGGAAGGAAGTGCTGACAGCCATTCAAGATGGGGGCCTGCACAAGGAGGAGAGGGAGCTCATGAGATAGTGAGTGTTCTGACATGATGCAAGAAATACTGTTGGCAATGACATTGGTTTTGGTGTCAACATGGCCGAAGCGGTAGCCCACGCCTTGATCGAGAAGGAGAGCCGCTTGGAGATGGACAAGCTCGTGGCCAGTGGTGCTAGTGGTGCAACCTTTGGCTAGCCAGGATTCACCTGATGTGTTCTCGCACTTGAGGAGGTAGATCGGGTGGGGGTCAGGTCGCATATCATGGGACTCGGCGCTATGTACGTGGCAACCCAATAATGTGATGAGTTGTGTGGCATACTCGAGTGCATTGATGCTGATGAGTGAAGTGACTTGGTGCTTGCAAATGTGTTGGATGGTACGGGCTTGTACCGCAGCGGGCCATTCGAGGTACCACCAGAACTTGGCAGCAGGGCAGTATCTGCCGGCTGCGGTGAGGCTGGAGTCGCTGCGCGCAACGCCGAAAGGAATCCATGGTATGAGGTATGCAATCAGGCAGGATATCGGGGTGCTGCCGGAGACCAGTGCCCGCTTGATGAGGTGGAGGTCGTGTTGCAGATTGCCGCCAATGTGGTGGAGTAGTCTGCATCCGTGGACCGCTCGGGTTGTCTCACCGGAGTGGAAGGATCGTTTCACGTCGCCGTTGGGTGACTGCGGCACAATGCGGATCATCCTCAGGACATCACGGAATCGCTTGCTGGTGCGGACCAGGTGTGCATTGTTGATGCAGAGGGCCATGGCCAGGGAAGTGTAGATGTTCCCGAGAAGATACTTGAGCCACAGTGCGCTGAAGGCAATGTGGTTAAGCTTCTCCGTGAGTATCTTGGCTTCCTTGACCTTGAAGAAGCGGCAGTGGGGTCCCGAGGTCTTCCAGAGGAGGTCAAGGGTCAAGGAGATAAAGTCTGCGGGCGTGCTAACGGTTAAGCGGCGCAGATCAAGGATGAGCCCTAGTATGATGTTGGTTGGGGTGACAAAGAGTTTGTGTAGCTTTTCCCAAGAGATGGGATCTTGCCTGAGCCTGGTATTGGAATCACCGAGCAGGAGAAAAATGGCTTCGATGCTGGTGGCAATTGCCTGCTCGAAGTGGCCAGTGTTGGCGACTTCAAGGTAGATGTTGTCATTGACATAAACTCCATGTGGCATTGGTGATGGGACCCCAGAGGCATCCCAGATGCCAGGGTTGAGGGAATCGTGGAAGAGGCAGGTGAAACGTGACTTGCGTTGCCCATTTAGAGAGCGACATCACTTTATCTTGTCGAGGACGGCTCTATATTTGTGCACGAGCAATGTGTCAGAGAAGAGGTTCTTGGCCAGGGCGGATTGCACATGCCGTACGGCTTCCCAGTTGGTGGGGCTGAAGTCGGCGCCGAATGCGAGGCCAATCTGGAAGAACAGGTATTTGCCAAGGATGAAGGAGAATGCGCCTTCCACATTGGGATGATGTTTGATCTGGCAGAAGCAGGACTTAATGTCATTGGCCTGGACAATGAGGTCGTTGTTGGCGAGATCCGGAGGTTGTGTGCCCGGACAAGGACTTCTTTGCAGACTTTTTGAAACTCCCATCTGAGTTCGGAATGTTGGGGCATGGAGGTCATAGAGTTGATGGGCATAGAGTCCCAGTTGTACTTGCGCGAGGCATCATGGATCTGGCGGTCCTTTTTTCCCTGCTTCTTGAGGATGTGCTGTGGTGTGATGAAGCAATGGGGTACAAAATGGCAGAGCCAGTGCGGGACATGAACAACGTAGTTGTTTCATTCCTCTTTGTTTGTGGTGGCCATGACTTGGTCGAGCTTGGCATTTATAGTGGGGCAGTTGCCCTTCCTCCAGTACAGTAGTGCATTATCACATGTAGTCGTGGCGTTGAAGTGGTTGGGGCACCCTACCGTCATGACGCGGTGGTAGTGCTCGATGAGTGCTCAGCAATACCTCGAGCGTGGAGTGTGGCGACGTTCGATGTGGTGTTGCAGTACACGGGGGTGTAGTTGTTTCCCAGGAACTGGATAGTGTTTGCAACACTAAGGTTGTATTGGAGTAGACATGCAAGGAAGGTGTAGGCCTTGTCATCGCTTAGGGTTGTCTGGGTGGCCCAGTATATATTGTATTCGGCAAGCCAAAAGAAGCTGTGCCGGTGCAGGGGTATGCATGCACACAAGAGGTGTGAGAGGAGGGGATGGCACTCATGTAGGGCCAGTATGTCGTCGGGTTTGAAGAACCCTGACTTGAGTATGAAGATGTAAGCCGTTTCAAAGCATGCCTGTTGGTGGAATGTGTGGCTTGTGCTGGGGCATCCGACGGTGCCTCAAAGCAATGCGTTGGGTGAGGGTGGCATGCCCGGATTTGCATGGGCTGTGTCATTGGCATGTGTGTCATTGCCGACCGTGGAGAGTGAGAGGTATTTGTCGTAAAATGACTTACCAAGGGTGGTGGCGGATGGATCGTAGTCTGCGTAACCAAGGTACTTCTTGTTGTACTTGCAGAGGAGGTGCATGTTGTTAGTTGAGGAGATGTGTGGTCATGGGGCCAACGTGTTTTGTGTATGTGGCATTGCGGCAGGTGGAGTGCTTGCCATAACCATAGCTGATGGCATGTGCAGTAGTGTGTTGGATCGGGGTGCCAAGATGAGTAGGGTTGGCATGGGGGTAGGTGCCGGCCTTGAGCGAGGGTACCTGGCGTGGCCATTAATTACAGGGGTAAGAGGGATATAGAGAGTCAAATTAACTAATTGTTAAGTGTTAATCTTACAATTTAGCCTTGAAGCCGTCTGAGCTGGCAAGAGAGGCAGAGGCAAGCTTTGAGTTACGGGCGGAGACCTTGGTAGGGTCAACCACCTTCCGGTTCCACTCGAGGGCAGGCGTTTGTTTGACAAGTGCCGACCACTTGGCGAAGTTGGTGTCAGGCCACTTAGTGATGTTCAGGTTGTTGATCATCTTACAGGGTGTGCCACGAGGGCAATTGCATCCCACGCATTGGCAAGCGGCACAGAGGTGCATGGCAGGGTTGGCCTCATTGCCGGAGGGCATCATGTCAGTGGCTGTGTAGATTAGTGTGCCCGAGAGGTTGTCGGCACATGGGGCCAAATTGCTGGGCTTTCCACTGCATTGGCGCTTGGTGTCTGGGGTGATGAGTCCCGTTCCGGAGGCATCGGTTGCCGCGGGCTGCTTGGAGCCCTTGTCAAGCTTGGTCTTCGCGGCCTTGGTCTCCTCGGCTTGGAGGAGCGGACAGGAGGGAATTGTACCCATGCCACTTTCGAATTTGTGGAAGGTGCTGACGCAGTCATCGAGGAGCTCAAAGGCCTCATGGAACTTGTCGGTGGTGACCTCGTGGAGCCTGTCATTGGTGAGGAGGAAGGTGTTCTTTGTGTGCCGGAGAGGGTGCATTAGAAGAATGCTCAATTGATTGAACATTTGGACAGTCCAGAGAACAAGAGGCTTGTGGAGCTGATTGCTCTTCTTGAGGTACACACGCATCGATGCTGAGGAAAGGTGCCGGGCAAATGTGCAGGCCATGACAAACATGGCAGGGGTGTGGATGTCCTTGAGGGACAGGTTGCAGACGAACTGCATTTCTATGACGGTGCAGATGTTGGCCAGGTAGGCGCGGAGGTGGTGCATGTTGCTGATGGCCGTGCTTGTTGTGATGGTGGTCTTGACCTTGCTGAGGTTCTCCTTGGCTTCACCAAGGAGTTCTTCTGCCTCCGAATTGTATGAGGTGGATTCGAGCTCTTTGGCAAGGGACTTGGAGTTGGGGATGAGGTAGAAGTAGCGGAAGCACTTCTTGCTCTTGCCGGTGAGTTCCATGGACTGCATCAACAAAACCTTGTAGTAGCTTGTGGGGTACTGGGTGTACACAAGAGGGTCGTGGTGTGGCAGGTCAACGTTGCAGTGGAGGAAGTCGGTGGAGGAGGAGAGGGCCTCGGGAATGTTGACAAACATGTTTGCCATTGATTTGTTGATACTGGCCCAATCTGGGCTGCAGTAAATCCACTCGCCGCTCTCCGTAAGAGTCAGGAGGTGGAGAGACTTGGCAGTTTGATCCCAGCCTAGGTTAGCAAGTTTTGCGCGGTCGTGGAGGAGTTCATTTAGAGGAATGTCCTTGGATGGGAGGTCTACTTTTGTGGAATGACTGGTGCTGGGGTGGCGATGTCATCGAGGTTGAGGTTGTTGAGGTCGCCGGGTGAGTTCACCACAGAGGCTGGTTGACGCTGCAGGCGGAGAGATTGGTGATCTCAGTGAGGCGCAAGGCAAGTGCATCGATGGCCGGTTTTGCCTTGTCTTCTTCACTGTCACTGATTGCGGAGACCTTGCAAGCAGTGGGCTGGCCCCAGGACTGGCCTGCAAGGAGGTGGGGTAGGATGAGGCAATTGCTGATCTTGCTGATAAGGTTGGCAGTGCAACAAACAAGTTCATCAGAGCAGGCCTTGTTGTAGGCAAGGATGCAATGGGCCCAGAAGGCACCATTCTCGACCATGGTGTCAAGGATGTCCAGACTGGACTTGGTGATGGTTTCCTTCGTGGTGTCATCAAGGCCAAAGGGGATAGGTAGGGCGAGCGTGAGGTGGACCGCCTGGTAGGTGGGGCCTTCCTGGAGGTCAAGGGTGGTCGTGCCCATGATGTTGGCAGTTGTGAAGGCAGGGCCCAAGCGGTAGCAGGCCGGTACCTTGCAGGAGGAGGTGTCAACGAGGCAGACAAATGTGCTGGTGACTTTGACGGGAATGTATTCCATGCAAAGGAACCTGGGGTTGCTACCATGTCCGACAAGATACTTGTGTTCGATGCCGGCGTCGTGGTTGGTGAGGGTACAGCACTGTGGCTGGAAGATAGGGCAAATGCAGTTGTGTGGGGTGACAACCTAGAACCCCAAAAAGAGGTTGTTGTTTGCCAGAGCAATGATGCACTTTGTGGTGGAAAGGGACTTCTGAAAGCTGGCATTGAGCGAAGTGGCATCTTCGCTGCATTGCTTGTAGAGCATGATGAGCATGTTGGGAGAGGTGACCCAGGTGGGTGCCAAGGTGAGACCGGAGGCAGTCAAGACTGTGAGAGTAGGGAACAGGGAAGCATGTTGTGAGAAGTCGCATATGCAAGATGGAACTGCCGGAGCAGGAGTGGAGGAACTGCCGGAGCGAGTTCGAGCGTATCCCAGGACGTGGTAGGTTCCACGTCCGTGTGGGAGGAATGAGAGCCATCCAGCGGTTGGAACCACTGCATTGATGGATCGAACCTGTGCAATCTTATACGTACCTTGGGCGCCCAAAATGATGGAGGACATGGTGGAGGAGAGGCTGGAACAGTCGCGCGGGCAAAGGTAGTGGTGAAAAAACCTTTTTGGAGGGCATTAGCCTGGAGGAAGCTATTGTTTCGATTGGTTGATTTGGTCAATCAATCAAAGAGGACGGTTTGTGAGGCTATGTGTGTCATAGCCTTGGGATGTGCATTGGAGAGTGACATAGAGAAATGGTGGGTGTGTGGTGCTCCCGTGATATTTCGTCTTACAGGCAAGTCTGGAGATGGTATGTACTGAGTAGGATGGTACCCCTACTAGGAGGGGCATCGATATTTCGTCTTACAGGAAAGTCTGAAAATGGTCTGTAGTGAGTAGGGCAGTATCTCTATGTGGAGGGGCAAATAGGTACTGCTACAGTTTAGCAATGTCCTTAGCTGGCTACAGATAGGGCGATACAATGCGGATACAACTAGGAAACTGCCTTAGATGCTGTCCCTAGTCTATCATGGATGTGCTCTCCTAAGCCATAGTTGGAATGACTTACTTCCACATGAAAACCTGATTGTCCCATCACATGAATTTCGTGATGCACCAAGTATCACATTCATATGGACCAAATGTTAGTGCAGGTAAAGTACCCGTGTTTGCCATATCAGTGCTTACACCAACCATGTGACCATGACTCCTGAGAGGATTTAGTGGGGTTGGTCTGGTGTTGCCTGCTGTCTCCTCATTTCTTATGTTTGTGTGCAAGAGGGGATAGTTGAACAACAACTCCATTCTTTAGATTGCATCACCATATTGAGGCACTAGGCACTGTATTGAAGTTTGATTTGAGTGAATAGACCATTGGTGTATGTTAGGGACACACAATGGCACTAGAAGCTACTGACAGTGCCGTTATTTGTTCAGCAGGTCATGCATCACCATGATTGATATGATGCTGATCTCCGGTATTCAATTCACTAAGGTTTTTGGAAGACTCTAGGTGACTTATGCTGGATGCCAAATAGTGTTCACAAGGCATGAAAGTGGAGTGTCTAACTGCACTCTCATTGTCACAATGAGTGTACAATGTAGATATTTCACCAGGTCTTATCACTAAGGTGCTAAATATTTGACCGAATTTTATTTTGCTGTCTTTCTCATCTTTTTACTTGCCTAATGACCCTATGTATCTGTGGGAATAGTTGCCCAATGGGTCCACAACTGGCAAGTGAACAATGCAATCGTATGCTGCTGTTAAAGATCATTGTAAAGCACATAGGCAATAACTGTCTGTCTATGTGCCTATAAAGGTCGGGATTGATTAGATTGCATCCCAGTTTGTTCTGCAGTGAGTATCCTCGAGGGACATCCACAACTTTATAACTCTTGAAGGTGGAAATGATGATGTGCCGCTTTGAAACAAGAGTTTTTAATTTTAACATATGGTCTTTATGAACCGTGTAGATACTTCACAGCTGAAAAGATGTTGGAGAGATGAATTTTATTGATGCTAACAACAGGTCATGTTGTGTTCTTGAGGTGTTTGTGAGTGTTGACAAGCTTGGGGCTGTACCAATGCTTTATGTAAATCAGCTTGTTTTGACTCTGCTTGCAATCTATTTTACACAGGTCCATCTTTGAATCTAAATAGGTGACATGGTCAAATATTCAATCTTGGTTACTGTTTCTATGCATTCTGCTTAGCAAGATGCTAAACAAGAATGCAAGCATACCTATTTTTCAACATGAGGGCAGGGTAGCTTATGACTTGTCTTTTGGGAACATTAGTCTTTCACTAAAGATTCCTCTTTGTTGTACCCATCTTGTGGACCATGATAGTGGCCTTCT
>JALLPD010001974.1:0-10952 GCA_036940065.1 Cyclotella cf. meneghiniana | reverse complement strand
TATTTAATTGTAACATCAATTGATTTATTTCTATTTTATGTTACACATTATGCTTATATTGCAGTTTCCCCCAGCCTCACTCTGAACTAATTAATTAATTAATTATAACTCTGTTAAGAAATAAATGAGTTAACACCTTTTTTGTTAAAATAACATTCTGGCAGTTTGATTTAGAAGCATGACATGAATGCTTCAGTGCACTGGCCAAACCAACTCATAAGTCATGCCTGCACTCACTTGTTCAAACAATAATAATCCTCTACGCAAATTTTCACGCCATCAAGAGCTGTATGTTTACTGTGACACACATGTTCGGATCTGGATTTTTTCCCTAACAGAGGCAGGTATTTCATAGAAAAGAGGTTGCCTCAGCCACAATATCACATCTGATGTCCAAACAATCTAATCCATAAAGCTAAGCATACTCTTCGAAACTTCCATTCCAAGGAAACAAGCTGCATTTGCGGGAAAGGCCCTAATTAACGCAGGTCGCATCCCCTTCACCAAACCCCCATAACCCTCTTCCTTAATTAGAGTTTTGTATACATCATACAATCCACTGTATTTCCCCTCTGGTGCTGTTTGGTATCGACTTTTGATAACGTCGGCGGGGATGGAGACACCCCAGCATGCCATGCCAGCGAGTCCACCAGCGGTCAAGACTGCGATGGGAGAGAGTTGGCCTCTGCTGGGATCAATGCCTTGGAATTTCATCAGCTGCATCGGGAAAGTCGTTCGTTGAGTTTGAGGAAAGTCCATTCGAGTTTTCAGTGATTGAATAGAAGTTTTAAAGTCGGCGACTTGAGAAGAGTCAAACCGAATCAGATAAAGAGCAAACTTACCTCTTTCTTTGCAAGCTCGTAAGTTCCAAAGTATGCCACAGTCCCAGGAATATCCCTCGCCAAAGTAGCCACTGTACCCTTATATAAACTAGCAATGCCTCCCTCCCTCAAAACTGATTTCGCGCAATCCACCATCCCAGTATACTTCGCCTTACCCCCCCTCTCCACCTCATTCGCCTGAACCTGCAACAAACACTTGATCCGTTCACTCGGGGCCATAATGCCCGTAGTGGGAATGGCACTAAACGCCCCCGCCATGCAAATTTCCATCATCGAGAGATTGTAAGGCCTTGCCTTCTCATCTGGGCTCATTTCCCATTGTCCCACGGACTTTACCAATTGCTGACCAAGGTCATAACTCCAAAAACTCACGGCAAACATGGGAGTCACGGCGGTGAGAGGAGCAGAAACCCCGCGATACAGCCCCCTCACGCCTTCTTTCGCCAGAGTGTTGGAAAGCATACCAAACACCGAGGATCCAGCCGAGGCTCCTCCAGTCTGCATGCGGACTTTGACAAGATCAAGTGGGTGGCCCACCAGGACGCAGCATGCTCCACCCACGCCGCCAGAAATGAAGGATTTAAGTGCAGAGAACGAGGATTGACTCGGTTGGGATTTGCAGCATTCTTGCTGTTCGGGGGCTGATTGGGGTTGGGATTCGAGTTTGGTTACCATGGCGTTGCTGGGAATTTCAGATGTAGTCGTTGACATTGTATTCTCTTGGTTCGTTGAATGTTTTACGGTAGAAGGCGGAGAATCAATTGAGAATGAGGAGAAGTGAAAGAATGAGCAAATGAAGTGAGATGTTGCCCACTGCTTGAGAATTTATGAATGAAATGACAAGGGCGACGAATACACAAAATTTTAAGAATTCCTAATGCTCACGCTTTCGATCAATGACGACAAATGGCAAGTGATTGATGTGGTCAACGATTGATCGGGGACGGTTGTGATGGATCAGCCCAAGTAGGACTATAGTACTCGCTTATCATCTTGTCGAAAATGATTTTTTTCCAATTTCGTAATTTGCAAGCGATAACATAAACATAAAAATCACTTTTCAATAGTCTTAATGTGTTGTCACTGACGGATCTTGAGTTGATAGTCCATTGGGAATAGATTCGTCCAAGACTCAAAGATTATGGAGGCTGTACAAGGTGACTCGTGATTGAAGGCAAACCAGGTAGAAGTCATCACAGCCATCCAACACCCTCGTCAAAAACTGTCTTGGGACACTCCTCATCCAATCTCTTCATCCCATCACAAAAAAATGTTAATCATGCTTAAACTATCTAAACAAAATAAGGATTGTATGCACAGACATGAGTCTTCCTTTCAGCTGACAAATTTTCCTTACTTGTCCAGAAATTTTTTGCTGGGGAGATCTCGACTGCATTGTAGGAAGAGAAGGAACTCTTTCGGGAATGCTTTCCCCTTTCGCTCATTAACCCATCACAACAATAACAACCATAAAACTAACCCTTAACCACCAGCTAGCCACAAACACATCTACCATAAAAATTGGTGAGATGGAGACATGAATTGTCCTGATATTCTGCAAAATGCCTTGATCACACTGTGTTTTTGGTAAAATAAAGGTATCAATTCTGTTATGACCCCTCTTGTTTACGCCAATTATTTTCATTGTAGGAGGCTTTGTACCTTCCCACCCACTCATTGCCCACATTTGTCACACCATTAATTGTAAATAAAATCCAGGGCATTGGCATAGAGGTCCATTACATTCCCGGTGGGTGCACATACTGCCATAAGCCTTAAAAACTAGTAAGGATTTTGAAGGTGAAATTCACATATAGAAATTGGAAAATTATCAGCTTATTTCTACTGCTAAAAAGATGCGGCGTCTCACAGCATGAGCGGAGGTGAGAAATAGCATATCGTTTTGGATATAAGTTTCTGAGAAACCACACATTTTTGGATATGTTTTCTGAAAAAGAAAACATATTTAGAGATTTCTGAAGGACTTTTCCTTTTTAACAAAAGGAAAGTATTTCTTCGATAAATTAGAAATACTTAAAATGTCTACTACTCTTGGCTATAGATACTTGGCCTATGTCACTGGCCCCCACAATTGGGGACACAGGTGGCTGGCAGAAAAATAAAACCTCGGTGAGGACAAAATCCTATTGAGCCAATACCAGCATGCAAAAACCTGGTGTCACAGGTAAAAGTTCTAGCTGATGCATGACATGCCATACATCCATGCTCGTATGGATGTATCATACACGTAAATGTTTGTGGAGAGAGAGACTAATGTAAGTCACTGTTCTTTGTGACCTGTGCTGATGTTTGCTTTGTTTTTACTCTCCTCAGTCATAGTGATGACTTACATCCGTGTGAAACACTGAGTGTCCAATTGTACAAAATTTGTGATAGTCCAAGTATCACGGTCATACGGACTGCTTGTTTGTTGGATAATTACTATTTTAGCTCTCACACTGCTTGTGCCAACCATTGACCATAACTCTGTGAAAGAGTATGTTGAGGTCAGTTTTGGTGTTGCCCTTTTGTCTCCTATTGTTTTGTGTGTGTGCAAGAGAAAGAATGCCAAACATCAGGTTCCTCTTTGTTATTGCAACACTACATTAGGCGGTAGGCACTGCATAGTAGGTTTTGAGTGAATAGAACATTTGTGGTTGTTAGGGACACACCGTGCATCTAGAGACTGCTGACAAGGCCAAGATTTGTTCATCAAGTCAAGCATTGCCATGATTTCTTTGATGTTGATCTCTAGCTAAAATTTCACTTTTGTGTTCTTTTTAGGACTCTGATTGACTTATGCTTGCTGCCAAATGATGTACATGATTGTGGAATGGTACTTTGATTGTCACTATGTGTGTACAATGTGGATAGTAAACCAGGTCTTATCAATAAGATTTTGAGCATACTGCAGATAATTGATCTAGCTCATACATCCTCTCTTGTGTGTATCCTCTTTGTTGCCCTCTGTCCCCATGTATCCATGGGAATAATTGCCTGCTTGGGTCAACTACGGGCAATCAACAATGTCTGAACAGACTGAGTTCTGATTATCATCATGTTGGGAAACAAATGTCAAAGTCTGTCATTTGTTGACCAATGAGAGTGGGGATTCAACTTGGATTGTATCCTTTTTGTACTTGATTGAGGATTCTCAAGCAAGGTCAGCATTCTTTTTTGACTCTTATTGGTTGGATGACAAGATTCAGTTGTTGTACTGAATATTCATGTCAGTGACTATGTTTATGATGGGAGTTTTTTTGGAACCATATTGACACTTCACTGCTCAACAACATCCTGTAATGTTAATATACTGATTCATTTGATGTTTGTGAGTTTTCTAAGCTAATTTAGCCATACCGATCATGTATACAGCTGGTTATATCATCATTATGTTGAATAGGTGCTAACAGTGTAGTACTTGTCTTTTCTGTAGAAAAAGTGATTATATTTGATTTCTTCCTGTTGGTACAATATAGTCCTCTCCATCACATGATCATTATCTGTGGTTTCACAAGAACAAAGTTCATGTTGCTTTGTGTCCTTGTATTGATTGCTTGTGTTGAGTCTGACATAATGTTGTGGGTAGTGCTACCAGTAGTTGCACCACCACAGGTCATCAAGGGGTTCTTTTCACAGAGAAGAGACAAAACTATGAAGGTGACATAAGAGACCCTAATGGTTGATACCTTATTTGTTCTCACTGGAATGCTCAGGAGGCGTAACCTATCAGAGTTCGTTCAAGAAACATATGCTTGGTACTACTCTTTTACTGAGACCATTGTCTAGCTTCACACAGACTTCTTTTGAATCCAAGAAGATTGACATGACTAAGGATTCGATCTTGACAGCTCTGCATCTATGCACTTCTTTGTTCAGAAACTTGTACAAAGAATGCAAGCATACCCATAATTCAGCATGAATGTGGGTAACTTTGGATCTTTGTTTTATCAATAATAGTCCTACACCATTGATTCCTCCTTGATGTACTTTGTCTCATATGCCATCATAGTGACCCAGTGATTTGGTACAACACTCTACAATTGAAAATGTAAGAGAGTTGGCTAATCATAGTGTCTTGCTCTAGGGTTTCCACCCTGTAGATGTTTTACCCCATGCTAGATGATCTTTCAGCAATTTAATCTTACTTGTTGCACTTGTTATATTTTTGTGCATGGGTAGTACCCTGGGTAGCTTAGGTACCTCTATCTACTTGCAGAACAACCTCATTCTTGCTCTCTGGTATGGAAGCTCCTCCTTTGTTGATGGTGATAATCCAAGCTGGCTCTTGAAGTGAATGCAAACAATAGCTTCTTTGAGTCAGTTCACCATAGAAACTTTATGGCTGTCATTAATTCCAATACTTATACACCATGGGCAGGTGGAAAAAGTGTGTTGTCCATCACTAGAGTGGAGTGGGCATAGCCTAATTAAATCTTCATGCTGTCACAGAGTCTTGATGCATCAGTATCCAGTCTAAAGTCTTGGATGCTAATAAGTCTGTTGCTGGTGCAGCAGTATGTTTTGTTTCCTTCTGCATGACTGTACTTAATTCTTTTTTCTGGAACAGCTTCCTAACTAGATATCCATTAATGTCTATTCAAGAATTACTGTTGTATGTACAGTGCAATTTTATTCTGTTGGTATTGTGTTTGTTGGACAGCCAGATCTGAGGGCAACTGTCAACTTATACCTCCCATCCATAGGGTAAGTTTCCTCTCAATTTTTTTATTATTGGATGAGATATGCTCTGTCTCTATGTTGTTTGTAACCTCCCCTGAACTGTGAGTTCTAGGGAGACATGCAATGTCTTTCAATCACTGAAGCTCAATCAAGCAGTTTCACTTGTCTGTAGAAACTTCAGTAACATGTTTGGAGCTATGCTTGTAGTCTTAGCTAGAGTCAATTATTCTATTTGATACTATTTGGAAGGTCTGCTCTTTCACTTGTATTCTCAGGATTATTGCACTGGAGTGGATAGTTCTTCGCTTATGAGTGTGTATGCTCAAGAAGAGTACTGCATCTGAGTGGTTAGCTCTGCGCTTGATGTCTTGTGTCCTGGGTGGCACTGCGCCCTGGCTCACAGACAAAGCAGACTTCTTTAATAAACATCACTGGATTTCATTCATGGTGGTTCAAAATCTTGAACAACTTGTAACTCTGTCTAGAATTATATTCAAGACTGAGGGCATATGCTGGCTTAATCACTATTGTGGGAGCATTACTGAAATTTCTTTAAAAATTATGTGACTGTATCTCTCCCTTTTTGTAGGAAGCACACCATCTGGGTGTGCCAAGATTTTGACACCTGCCTAGCTGGGTAGGAAACGTACATGATTTTCCATATTTTGGAACAAATGGAGATTGCAAGCACTGTGTCTTTTTTCTGGTGTTACTGTGGCAACACTCTGTTGGGTGGTCAGAAACCAACAGGGTTTGAGTTTAACATGCTTGATAAGATGTCACAACTGTGGTGGCTCTCTTGTCTGTTTTTAAAGTAAGGGAAGTGTTGAAGCCATGCAAGAAAGATCTAGTTTCTGAGGTATTTCTTGTTACTTTTTACTTGCAGATTTTTCTGGTAAGCAACTACACCAAAACAATTGAATTTTTGACATTATTTTTATTGTTGGCTTGTTCCAAGATTTAGTGCAAATCTTGCTTTAGTGTACTGCACAATCATTTTGAATTCTCCATTATTTTTTTCAAGATTCTTTAAATCTTGCTGCAAGTACCTGAATTAAATTAGAAACATTTATTCATTTTGAAATTTCAATCTTCTATACTTGGCAATAGGTTTTTTGTGTTGCAGAGGAAGCACTCTGGCAGTTTGCTACTTATGCACAAGTTTCTTATACTCTCCTGCACTTTCTTAGTGATATGAGAGCTATGTGTCTATGAGGAATCATCCAAATCTCTGATTCTCACTTTTCTTCTGAATTTCTTAAAAAATCAAAAATTCACAAGTCTTCTTGCATGAAAACAGCAAAAAACAAATTGATATCATATGTGAATTAGATATTTGCAATAATTCTTGCATGAGGGGCAATGCACAGTGTACCTTCTTTCTGTGGGATTCGATCATGATCCTTTGTTAATGCACCAGATGCACCCTGATTTGGAAACATAACTCTGTGTTGTTTTTAAAAAATGAGCTATATCCCTGAGCCCTCAGGTGGAGTGTGTGTGGGTTAGCTCCCAGTTAATAACAATCATGTTGGGGCATTCTTGTGATTGCCTAAGTTTAATGATTAAAACAATGAAGAGGATCCTCCATGATCATTTCAATCAAATGGGTTGCATCATGTTGCTTCCATCATGTTTGAGGCTGATCTGTTACCATGCTAGTCAGTTTTGACCTTGCCATGACTCACCAATGAAATGGGCTGCTGCACAAGCAAGAAGGCTTGCTTACACACAACTTTACCTTCCCCTGAATCCAACTTGGGCAATTATTCCAAGGATAGTGGATCTGATGGGATGAGATATAAATGCACGCTCAAGCTTGAATCCCACATCAAACCTGTGCCTGGTTTGGAACCTGGCAATACTTCTTTTGCCACATCACCGAAATTGAGTTGGGAAAATCTTGAGGGAACTTGAGGGACGAGAAGTTCAAGAGAAATTGTTGTTATTTTAGTGTGACTTTTTGGGGTCAGGAATACTGGTTTTTGCCTAAATAGGTTAGGTACTATTTAGGGGGTTGTCTAGGCCCTAGAAACTATTTTTTTAAATACTGTATACTAGAGTATCAACAGTATTTTTTTACACTCCGTACATTACTACTCAAATGCTGTAACAAGTTTAATGGTTTTTTAGCTCAAGAATCCTATGCCTTTTACATGCTCTTTAAAAAGGCAGTACATAAAATTTTTCCCCTAGGTACTGTGACTGTTGGTCTTACCTCATCACACTTTTTGGACTAAAGTCCATGCAGGACAGCCTTCTAGCAGGATTTTAGAGTGACTATTCTGAGCAATGCTACTGAGTACCAGCTCACAGCACTTATGTGCACATATGCATGATGATGCTCTAGTGCTCTTTTTAAGCAAGTGCACACCTAGGCAGCATCATACTAACTCTGCAAGATGGAACAGAGTATACACATGTCAACTGGGAACAAGGCCTCAGTGATGTGTCTTGATTTTTTGTGACTACATGTTGATTAACATGTCTAAGGCTCATGAGTATGACTCACAACTATTGCTGAGTGTGTAACTAAACACAGTAGCCAGGTATCAAATGATAGTGACCTAAGCCATAAAAACTACTGAGGACTTTGGTAGGAATCCTATGAAGTCATGTTGTTGGTGTGGAAAATATAATTATGATCTTATTTCTACTGAAATCAATGCTTTTTACACAATACTAAATATTGTATGTAGCACCATCATGGTGTAAGGTTCTTCCATGAGCTGGTGTGTATTTTCTACACAGCACTGGTACAGTATGTGGTGTATTTTTGGATTTTGTATTTTTGAAACTTCAAGATGCAAAAAATCTTGTGTACTTCTCCTTTGTGACAAAAGAAATTATTTCAATTATATTTTAAGTATACAAAAGTACTTAAAATGTATACCACTCTTGACTGTAGATCGTGGCCAATGTTATGAACTTAGTCTCAATGATGCAACTCAACAGGGAAGGTGCGAATATCACATGAAAATCAACCAATTTGTTTCTGTTTTGTAGCAAGAAAAGTTAAAACTAAAACAATATAGTTGTTTCCATGTTAGTCCTATTCATATCAGAGATGGCAACACTTTAAAACCGCCTATTTTGAAGGGAAAGTTTTGTACAAAATGTCTGTCACATTATTTATTTCACTCTAGCAATTTCCAATTTTGGTATAAATAAATATGTTTCAATTTTATGAATTGTTGATTGTGTGGCAAAGCCAATACAGTAGCATAGACAGTATAGACATTAAATATTTAAAACTAATTCAAAGATTAAGTAACAATTTAAATTTTGGTACCATTCCCAGCACTGCTATTAAATACAAATGAAGTTTTATCATCACGTAGAGTAGAGAGCATCATAAAAGGAACATGTCCAAGAGAGACCAAAAAATTAAACAAAACAATAAAAATACTTCAATATTAGTATAAGTATTTTAGCCATCATTCTCATATACTGGACTCTAAAGATGAAGCTATTGCTCAAGTCTTGTACACAATGTTTTCTATATTTAAGTTAATGCTGGTTGTATGTATTTTGATAATCTTCATTGCAAGGTTGTTTCACATTCACTATTTTTTCATTTCACAATGGTGATGTAAACATTGAATTCCCTATTGAAACCAGGATCAACATCATCAACTGCAGTGTCTCTTTTTGTATTGCAAAATATATATCTTGATTTGCAGATAGGCCCATATCAAAGTTGTGGCAATCAACTATGTCTAAAACACATGCCTACCTCAACACAGCTGGCAGTTGTAACATCCTCCAGATTTCCTTGTGTCAAGACTGATCGTTGGTTTTTGGGTGATGCTGAAGATTGTTATATAATTGTAAACTTCACATTGATGATACTACTAGGTATCAGCCGAAGGCTAGAGGGATCATGCCTGTCCAAGGACAGACTAGGAGCAAGAGTCAGCCATTTGTGCCCTCATCCTGATGTGTGGACCCTTGCCAAACAATATTGTATTCATGCCCATAAAATAAGTTATTGGACTTAATGACCATGAACACCATGTTGATGGTACATGTTCCATAGATAACTTATTTTTCCATCCAATTTTCATCAGTCCATGCACACGGAAGAGATTGCACAAAAGTTCGCATAGTAAGAAGTCTGGTGAGATCACATGGTAATCCACTAAGTCTGGCATTTGTGAATGATCAAATGGAAGAAGTTGCAGGTGGTAGTTTGCAAAGTAGTTTAGTTTGCAAATTAGCTTATACAAATGCATAAAATTGCAGTGTGACCTATATGCTCACATAAGACAGCCTGCACCACTGCCCCTCCCATCACAAGCAATGAGCAAAGCCAACTACACTTCATGAGCAATGATCTGAGCTGCAATCAACCAAACCATTGTGCAGCTCCAGCTCCAACAGGATGACTCCAGATGCTACCAAACCAGATGGAGATTTTCATTGATGCCATCTGCTGCCTCCTTGGTTTGTCCAACAACAACACACGGCCAGGGCAGGGCATGAAGCTTCTCATGGAAGCCCAAACCAATTCACGTGTCCAGATCCAATCAATGGACAACATCACAACCAACAGCTTTCTTGATGATGCCACCAAACAAGCCAGTGCCACCAGCAATTCCACCCAAATCAAGTTCTCTCATGCAGAAGCAAAAGTCGAGTTCTTTGATTGCAACTATGCCATCCACACAACAATTCATACCAAAGAGGGCACCGCCAAAGCAATCACTGCCATTGTTGGCACTGAAATCACCAAACATTTGTTGCACAACATCAATGGCAGCCACAAGGGAGTCAATGAATACCTCCTCTCTGAGGTCATTCAAGCTGTCTGCAATGGAGACATCTGTCCACCATCATCTTTCAATTTGACTGGTGGAAGAAGGTCACCTGTAACATGGAACAGCTCTGTACCATGGTGAAAAGGATGCAGCTGTATGGCATCAACGATGACAAGTCGTATATCACCTGCACCATGCTTGCCAATGTATGTGCTGCCCTCCAACGTGAATGGGGCTGGGACTTCCACAAGGCAGACCACAAGATCCGCAAAACCTATAAATACTCCCATTGCAATGATGCCATCTCCCTGGCTGACATCCTTGCACAACTCATGCTAGCAGACAATGCACATGACCCAACCAATGCATCAGCACCCACCAAATCACAAGCCAATGCCATCTCCAATTCCCTCTAAATGCCCTCACAGTTCATGCACAATGACTCTGAAGAAGCAACAATGGGAGCAACCTCTTCCAATGAATCCTTTGATGAAACTGAGAAGTCATACCACAACCCACAATGCAACAATAAGAGTAGAAGGGAAAGCTGCAGGGAACAAAGCCAGAGCAGGAGCAAGGCCAGGATCAAAGTCAAGTGGCAAGACAACCCATGCCAGCATTGCCACAAATTCAAATGTCAAAATCAACACCCAGACTTTGAGGAATC
>JALLPD010001973.1:0-10977 GCA_036940065.1 Cyclotella cf. meneghiniana | reverse complement strand
GAATGCATTGTACTGCAAATCAGAACTCATTAGGACTAAAACTCTACCAAACTAATGTTGAACTATTTCAACTTGTACTTTAGGTCACTTACCTGAAATACAACAGCATTGACCTTGCTCATCACTTCAAGACTGCACAATTATGGTCACTTTGAGTGATGAGATGCCATCCAGTTCCTCCACAAAAATTGTAATCTGATCCAATAACCAGAAAAATGATATAATTGAACAAACTCCTCACTACTACATTAATATTTCACAATGAACTGACTCTGTCACTTCTTAAAGACTGCTCAACTGCTGTAATATTGCAACTACTAATGTCTCCCAGGACATCAGCATCACCGCATCGTAATCTAGCTCACAAGCCATAATTATGATAACATTGACCAACCTCTTAACTACTGGGATCATTTTTTCAGGTCCCGGTTGTCGATTTCTCCTTTCTGATGTACTGAGTACTAGAATGACACTGTCAAAACAGACAGAGCTCGTGTGGCTGTGCATAATTTAAAACTGTTTTGAACTGAGGACTGGAAACTGCCAGTGCTCATGCTTTTATCATGTAATTTACATGATAATCAATTTTTCATAGAGATTGGTTGTAATCATGACCAGCTCTCACAGAGATTGGCTGCTCACTGAGGCAGTTGCATGACTGGATTCTTTCTGAAACTGCCACAACTGCCAGTGGAATTTTGTTCCCAGAAAAGGTTACTGCGAAGGAACACATCTTTTGATATTTGTTTCTGACAGACATACTGAGCAGGTATATGGAATTGTACATGTTTATCAGAAACTAATTTTCTGTGATTTTCTACTTCCTCTGTGATACACAAAGAGAAGAGTACAGTCCTTGTGTCCTGATTGTGGGCAAAATATTGGGCAAGAGTCCCTTAGAGCATCCTTGGCTTGTTTCACTTGTATAATTTCCTTCATTGTTGGCTCTCCCAGCTTAGATGCGTTGTGATGTGCTACTATCACGGCATCAGCATAATCAGGCCCTGGCAAAGCTATTATAGCTTGATCCACCAAGTCTGACTATTCTATTGTGATTCCAGCTTCAATAAACAAACTTCTAATTCGAATCAACTCACTTCCCAATTCTTTTGGATCTTATTCTTTCTTCGGGTTAACTGACTCAACTGTCTTCTTCAGACCAGCTGTAGTCATTGTTCCAGCAGTTATAAAATACTCACGCTACTCCTTCAATGCCTGGTAAGCATCTGACATTGCCACATTTCATATTTCACCCAGTTTTTCACCCATAGATTTTGTAGCTCACATCCCAGCAATTCACCATGCCACTTGCAAACATCTTCTGACCATGTTTCATCATGATGTCATCATCAACATTATGGTAGACATTGAACACATGCCATCATCAACTCTGCACTGCATCATGAGAGTATATGGATTCCCTGAGTCTGGTTTCTTGTCATCCTCAGACAGCAATTCTGATAACATCTTCAATGATAGTTCTGATGATGAAGACATTGTCCTCAAAACTGGAAAATGATTGCATGAAAGTATAACTCACATTCTATGATTGATTTTGGTCTCAAGGACGACAACCAATCCTTCACATTTAATAACACAGATGACTGGCTACATTAGGAGATCAACATGAATGACAAGTCCATATGACACCTCCAACACTTGAACTGGTTTGCATTCATTTGGAGACATCTACAAGTCCAATCATTACCAACTTTTCCTTCGGCCATCAGTCTGTGAGCAAGCATATGTTGAATGTTGTGATAGGTTTTCTACTTTCAGGACTATCTTTTGGACGCCTTTACATAAGATTGATAATTGACAGAATTATTATCAAATGAGGATGGGTTCAACCTACAAAGAGAGTTTGACAGAGGCAACATGTCTATGATTGTACTCAACTTCTCATAATTACTTTGCCTGAATATCTGGGAAACAGAAGACCCTTCCACTGAGACCAAATTGTCTGCAGAGGAGCATAGAGTTTTTTCAAGATGTTTTGATCAAATACCTTGTCACAGGAAAATTTACTTCTTATGATTGAGTATAAAGCAAAATTCTTACCTGGTTCTGTTGGTTCTGTTGATGTTCTTCACCTGAAATGACCATGATGTCCTGCAGGTGATTTGAATAGTGCCTGTGGAAAAGAATGATTCCCTATTGTTGCATTTGAATGAGTGAAGTATCTCTTGTTCAGTTTGGAGCAAGGAATAACGAACATAATTGTTCATTTAGATCCCACCATAACAATGATCAGTAACTTATGGTGCAGTCAGGTGATGTGGTATCACTAGAATTTGACAGGTGAAATTACAGAGTTGAAGGGTACCTACCTAATTTGTGATTACAGTTATTAGTTCACCAAGCTTAATATGTCTGTTGAAATGAGAAACAGTGTTGTCAAGACTGGGTTATTCTTCTACAAACATTGAAAGTGTGTGAAAGGATGTTGAATGCACTTTTGAGATTCTCAAGGAGAGATGGAGAATTCTGGAGTATGGAGTGAACCATCATAAAATTGAATTGATTGAAGAAATTTTTGTCTTTTGTGTCTTGCATAATATGATGGTGGAGAATCCAAAAGCAATCGAGAATTGAACACGGGTTGGTCTTGGGGCACCGCTAGGAACAATTCCATGTAAATTGAGGATGGAAGTAGCATTGCAAACTACAGCAAGACTTCAAATAACATGAGTGTGAGGCATTTGACTGCAAACTGGAATGAACTCAGAAATGTTTTTGTGGAACATGTAGAATACTGTAGATCAATTCACATGTGTATCAATAATAGATCATGTTACTAATAGTTAAAACATGTAACACTTTATGTCTTTTCATCATGCATACCCACTATCCCCATTGAAACTAATGCCATTATTTTCCAAAATTTTTGTCATTTATCTGCAGGTGAACATTCCAACAATTTATCAATTGAGTCCCTGACTGTTTTGTGGTACTTTACCTCTCCATAGTTAGCAACCATGACATCTTTGGTATTCTGCAACATTTCCAAATTTCAACCAAGTTGCACTGCACCAATCAAATTCATTTTTTATTCATGTCCTTGCCACTGACTGACTTGCGACATCATTTTGAACCCTCTTTTTCTGGATGTATTTTGAATCCTTCTGTTGAACTGTAATAAGTGCAGAGGTGCTACATTCCCTATCTGCACTAAGTTCATTGTCAGTTCTCATCCTCATTGTATCCTGTTTTTGAACCATTGTCACCCTTGCAGGATGCCCCACATAAATAGAAGCATATTCCTGGTTCCTGACATGAATATCAAATGCTAGCAAAACAACAACTGTCCCAGTTTGTTAGCCACCAGTCATATGGAATTTGTTGCTTGAGTTCTTCATCAGAATATACATCATATTTTCATGCATATTTATGAACTCACAAAGAATGGTGAGATATCATGTAAAGTAAACATATCCTACACAAAAAACTTACCCCCACTTCTGTATGATGTATCAGTAACCTTAGTTGGGAATGTTGGAATTGTGTCAGGTTGGTGGACCACCCAAAGTGACATTTCAGCGCCCAACATGAAAGACATTGGGGAATTGTTGAGACTGTCAGGCCAGCACACCATCAAATTGTGTCAGCCCAACCATTTCAAACAACATGACATGTATGTTGGCAAGACATCAGCCAACATTGTGGCTGATTCTTTTGGACATGAACAAAAAATGGGAAAGTTTTGCACAAAATCATGCTGCAATGGTGTAATTTGGTGTGAGAAAGTGCAAAATGGGTATTGTACACACAAATATACATACAAATACCCTTTTCTTTCTTCAAAAATGACCGTTATCTTCATTGTAGTAATGGCCCTATGAGTTGTGGATGTGGCAAGGGAGTTGTGCAGTGACACATCAGTGGACACATGACCCAGCTACAAATCCAGTCACAATGTTGGCAACATGGTGATGTCACCTGATTTTCAGTGGACATTGTTTGCATCATGGCAACATGCACCAACATGTTGCCATCATTTCCAACTAAGTCAGCAACCAATCCCTATACACATCAATATACTGCTTTCCACTGGGTATGTCACAAGGATTGGTCTTGATCTGAGTATGCATCAAAGGTAATTCTTTTTGGATGGCAATATATTTGCTCCTGAGTATATCTCCTGTCACTTTTCCTTCTTCACACTTGAGCAATCCTTCATAATTTCTTGCAATTTGTCATTTATGTTCTCAAAATCAATATTGTAATAGCCTTCAATAAATGCTACATACCCTTCATACATGATTCAAGTCCTCTGAGCTGCATCTCCCCTCTCACAATCAAGCATCTGTATTCCACCCATAGCAATCAATGTAATTTCCACCACTACTCTATTTTTGTGTGAGATATATTGCCCATTCAGAAATCCCATGGTAGAACTGACATAGCCATCCAACTCATGTACTGAATCTTCATCCTGTGTTGGCATCTCAAGGTGAGGAACAAAGAAATAATCCCCATCTGTTGTACACATGCTCATAGTCTATTGAGGAAGTATGCATTAAATGTATCAAAACAAGGCTTAAATGAAGTATGATAGACACATACCTACAGTGGCAGTGCTGTGGGATACATACAACTCATCAGTGTACAGTTCTGGTATAATACTGTATCCAACTTTGTCCAAGACACAGAGCGGAACATTGTTCTTTCCTGTGACCTTTCAGTTTGTTAAGTGACTGTACCTGCAATACATATTGCAATCAATTGGTATTAAAAGTAGCTCTCTCAGAAGAGGGCCAAAAGTCTGAGAGAGCAATGATGTGGACATGCTGTTCCTGGGCAATCTCCCAGGGCAAAACAAGAACAACTATTGCTTGTTAGCAATAGCTTTTTAATTCATAATGTCACTTTTCCATCAACTTTCAATTATGTTTTTAATCTACAAATTCATTGCCTACTTGACCGTAGGTCACCATAAATCTTTGGAGCAAAATCACTGACATCAATCTGGTGAGGGGGAAGTACAAGAAGATCTCTTCCTGGAACATACTTATCACTGTCTTCATTGACATTTGCATTTCCTCTTCACTAGAATTGTGAAGTAACATTTCTTGCATTTCTTCATGAACTTTGTCACTTTTGTCACTTTCATACCTTCATTGAAAGGTGGGACAGAAGAAAGACGTTGATGGAGTTCACAGGCTCCGCTGGCAGTCACATTATGGAGTTGAGGAGAGCTACGAACAGATGATTCACAATGTTCATCCCCTATTGTGGTCATATATGATCCAGAGGAAGATGAGGCGGACTGTGATGGAAATGGAGATTTCCCTGTGGGCTGACACCATCTCCTACGAGATGTAGACACAACTGGGGCAGGATACTACTTTGCCTTGGCAAGGGAACCTGTGATATTAAGGGATGATATACAAGACCATATAGCATGATGTAGAACACACACAGCAGCATCAAACAACATGGTAGATGGGGATGAGAGAGTGATGGTGATTGATAGATTGTGAAGCAAACTCACAGAATAAAAAGTACTGATGTGGCAATGTCGGTTATCAGATGGATACTAAGTCACGCAGGTCAAGAGCATTCAGCAAATGTAAAAACTAAAAGAAAAATTTAATGAAAAATTTACCAAATGTTTGTCATCAATAAAATGTCAGATGTCACTTCAGGTTTACTTAGTCATAGCCTGAACACGAAGCACACTCAAAGAAGCTGCACAATATTTCAAGCAAGTTTTATTTGCAATACCCATTGAGTGATCTATCGCAGTCAACAAGAAATCATGGTGAATTTGAAGCCCTACAATGTGTTTCGACAATTGAGGTTGAGAAATCACTGTGTGATGGTGGCATCCTAATTATTGATGTGAACGTCAGCAACTGAATCAAAGAAAGTATGAAGATTGTGTGTAACAATTTACACAAGTTTCAAATGTAATTAGCATATTTGATGGAGCTTCGTTATGATCTTGCGATGAGTCCTGCACTGAATGTATCTTTAAACTCTGATTTTGAATGGATTGTTGGGGTTTGGTAGATGGCGTCTGTGTGTTGGTTGGGCAGATGTTCTTTTGATGTCTTAATTGATGGGCTAGTCTGGTTCAAAAATTTCATAGTCCTCCGTAAAACTCATTTGCAACATTAACAATTTATGTTAGCTGTAGCATGTTGTAGAGACCAGCGCTCATCTCATACGATGCCATGCCATCACGGCAAAGTCTAGGTGTAGGTGATCCAAAAGTAAACAGTTTTACTTTAATACACAAAAGTACAATTATGAACACGAGGCAAGCAACCCTTTTTTGCTGAACGGGTTTAACAAGGTGCTATCCTCTAATAGGTGTATGAATCGACGACTCATCAAGTGTCTGTCATGTTGCAGTAAGCGCAATTCAAAAAAAGAGTTAGAAAACACAAATCTGGCAAAAAGAATCTAGAAACAACATGTACACGACATACAAATCAAGCCTCAGCTGGTGGTGCATATCCTTTGTCGACACGTACTGACGAAGGAGAACAACCTTCGCTTCGTCCACGAAACCTCTTTCGGGGTGCATGTTGAAACTCAGGTCGATTCCCTTCATAGTCAAAGATTCTGTACAGGTCTATGATATATGGATACTCTATCATCAATGGCTTTGCAGAAGGAAGCAGGCTTTGGGGTTGCCGGCGCATTGGTTCTTACCTTGACAATGTTGCGGTGGACCTGAAATGACGAATGACGTCGATGACTTTCATTCTAATCTGGAACAGCCGGGTAAGCCATAGATAAGATGTACCCATAGTCAGTCAAAGAACAATGATAAAGCGAAAACATCACATCAAGCACTACATCCCATCCAGAAGCTTTGTTGATATCACACTCAGAATTTCTTCCAAGCACTCATTTGACACGCATGAATGATTAATTTTGACAAAGCAAGTGATCTCATCATTGGGACGGCATTCGTGAATGACAATAAGCATGACCTACCTACTTGGTCACATGCCCCCCCCCCCACTCTGCTCTAGAACACAGTCAATCTGGTCTTGATCTTCTAACTCCAACATTTTCGGCGTGTCGTCTGCGTTGATGCGTTCGCCGTCAAGAAGGAAGCGCAGAGAGTTTGGTTGGACGCCCTTGCGGACAGCGTAGGCATTGAAAATTTTGGACATTTTCGTGTGTCTCTTCACTTTGAAGAAGGTTTCCTCTCCATTCTGGAAGGGAGGGGGGAGGGTTTGGGTTAGTGTGCGACTAGTTCACAGGGCCGACCTTCGCAATGGCTACATTAGCCAACTGTCTTGGCTAAGAGCAGGAACAGGTCGATCGATGCCCTGTCCCAGCGATGGACTAATAAAGAAACGCCAGGTCAATGCCACAGGTGCAATGGACGTGAAACGTCGACGTTCGTGTCATCTGATCGCGGTCATAACCAATGTATGCCATCCATCACTGACCATTACGTAACACACGCACCCCTCTCCCAATCACACATCCTAACCCTCCGATGACATCTCGCCGCTACGCACCTGATCCTTGACCCGAATGGTGAGTTGCTCGCTTCCCTCGCCTTCCGGCTTGACGTCGTTGTTGTCGTCGGACATGCGAATGTTTTGGTTATGAGTGCGGCTGAAAAATGATATACCTAGATCTGTGGCTATCTGTGGCATGTCCATGCGATAGAAGGCTGATGGGGAGGTCCTCGGTACAATATCGTAGATATTGCACGCTATGATATGGTACAATATCGCTCGTGTTGCATTATAATGATTCACGCGCGCCATTAGTTTTGGCGGGAGATCCCGTCTATTCCACGTGTAAATTTGCAGTATCTGTTTTCAAAATCAATATTTATGTAAACAAAACTTACGATCACGAAAACAACATCTTTCCTGGTCTTCATCTGCGACGGATATTAATATCGCTGAAAAATTAATTAATGGCGACATTTTGGTCTTGGTTCGACCGTTGCAAGAAATTCCCCTGGGATTATGTACCGTAGAGTGATGTCCCACGTGAAACCGTGACAAAATTGAACAAGAAAAAATGATAAAACGAGAGAAATCACATGGAAGAGCCAAGACATGGCTGGACACACGACAGAATGATGCGGCATTTTTTGTTTCTCGCTCAACGGACGCACGACCAATAAGTCAGAGCATACCATACCGTTTATGTGAGCGAACGATCGTCATAAACCAGAGAGGCCCTGAGACAGTTGCGTCAAGTCGCAATCAACGACATCCGGAATCACAACCACTAAAACGCGAGGCAACAACACACTGCAATACGGCGACCTCTCTCACTCCAGCCGACCATGACCCCAACCAAATTCTCCAGCGCGTTCCCCTTCGTTCTCCTCGTCACTGGCTTTTACTCCACGACCCACGCCGAACAAGAGGTGAACTCGTTCTCCCAGCCAACGTACGGAGTCGACGTCTCCTTCCCCATTCATCACGGCAAACTCTCGACCAATTATGCATGGCTCCCTCACAATCTGGATACGAGCTTGCCCGTGCCGAAGGAGTACGAGGGGATGCCAGTGCAGTATTTGGGGGATAAGCAGGGAGAGTATGATGAATTCATGAAAGGGTGTCACGAGCATTATGGAAAGTAAGTGCTGGTGAAGACTTTGGTTGCTTGGTCCTTGTTTGTTTCTGTATGGAGTGTGCGGCATTTTCATGTCTTGTACAAGATATCTTCAACTCATGCATCATTTATGCACACTGGTCACTTGTCATGTAGGAAAGGAGATACATGGAGCTCCTGTTCTGTAACTGAAGTAGACCGAATTGAGATGTCACTCCGTCAACCCGCATCGATGCAAAACTACACCGAATTGGGATTTAAGAAAATCAAGGCTCCCGAGGAGGTATGGAAACGCATTAAGAAATTTTGGGATGAGAATAAAGATAGGAAGAATTGGAGCCCGGAGAATTGGCCGAAGGGCAATACATACACGAATCACTGGAAGGTGTGTGTTTCATTGTTGTTGATGATTTTGTTGCTTGTGGTCATTACTTAGTTGTTAAGAAATGCTTGTGCTGCTTGTATTCCATCTCAGGCCCCGACTTACATGGTCAACGTCGAAGATACTAAATTGCGAGGGGCGGGATACAACCTGAAAAAGCAGGTGTGGGATGCAGCTCGCGAGGTCATTTCCGAATGGACCGGAGAAGAATTGACTGAATGTAGCATGTATGGCATCCGCGTGTATACGGAAGGTTCGATTTTGGCCACTCATGTTGATCGCATGCCGCTAGTCAGTTCGGCCATTCTCAATGTGGATCAGGATGTCGATGAGCCGTGGCCCATTGAGGTGTATGCTCATGATGGAAAGGCTTACAATGTTACCATGGAGCCGGGAGATATGGTCTTGTATGAATCTCATTCCGTGTTGCACGGTCGACCTTTTCCTCTAAAGGGACGCTACTATGCCAATATTTTTATTCACTTCGAGCCCACCGGGCACTCATTGAGGCATAATGCTCGAGAAGCGGCGGAGGAAGCCGCACGCGGAAGGAAAGACTCACACAAGTATGGTGGACACGAGAACGAAATGTCGGATGGTTTGCCCAGTTACATCACTGTTGGATCCGTTGAGGCTGAACGTTGGTACAGGAGCCACCCCGATAAAGTGAAGAAGACTCCATCGGGCACTGCTGGGAGCTCTGCTGCCCATCGCGCCGCCCAAAATGGTAATGCCGACGAATTAGGCAAAGTCATTGACAAGCTGGGGCATCTTCTCAACTCAAAAGATGCGAATGGGTGGACACCACTACACGAGGGTGCACGGGCCGGTCACGTCGAGGTAGTTAAATTGTTGGTAGAACGCGGTGCAAACGTGAATGAGAGGACGAACGAAGGCAAGGGTGAAACACCGTTGTATTGGAGCATTGCAGAGAATGGAGAAGATCATCCTGTGAGTCAGTTGTTGATGGAGCTCGGTGGGTTGAATATTGGACCTGATTTGTAAGTATGTGGGTGTGAAGTTATTACAATGAAGAATGTTGGAAAAAGATCGTCGTTTAGGCAACAATATTCTAATTTGAGGTTGTACAATACAATGATATGTTTTATGAGAAATGACATTATTGCTGATGGCATTATAACGGAATTACTGACGAGTTTAAACGTGATAAACCTCATTGGTGGTTACAGGATCATATGAAACGATCTATGAAGGATGACGTGGTTACTGATTGCAGTGAGATGAAATTGTAAGCTAGTTAGAGAATGGTTAATAGCTCATTGTTCAAATCGGAGCGACAGGGCTGTTAACACTTTTTTTTGTAGCTGACAGTATGACGAGGCATTCCTTAAGCCGACAATCTCTGGCATTTACGAAGAAATTTTTATCATGGGTCCAATTAGTTAGTTCGCCAAGAACAATCCATTCAATTTGTTCCACTAATAATTTACTTATTATCCTTCTTGGTTACCTTTGTTATGTTTTAGAAAATAATTCTCGGTGAAATGTTCGGGTTGAGGGAAATGAGCCACCAACTGAACTACTTACCATAAAGTGAGAAAGACCTCACCGTTTTTAAAGACATTTCTGTTTTTGAGCCCTTAAACCCCTCATTTTGCCTAAATGCACTGAGAATAGATTCATCTTTCATAGACCAATCTGCCCATGTGCTGGGCCCTCCATAGTTCATCTTGGTTCAAAAGTTATGGCTGATTGTTGTGTTAGTCGTTACACATCACATTGCTTTTCTTGGTGGGCCTAGATATTTAGGTGGGCCTAGATATTTACGTAGTATTTTTTCCTGCCCCACAACAAAAAAAGGTGTTTCCTTCGCTCCCATCACCGGAATTGGTTGTTCCAATTGTCAGTATTGTCGCAACTGACGATGTACAAACATGTGGTGAGCACCGTTTTGGTTGCAGTATCATGCTGCTGTTGGTGTGGAATGTGCACGGCTTCAATAGATTGTTGCATCAGCAGAGAAAGGGCACTGGACAAACTCACCACTTGTTCTGTTCTCTGTGATGAGATAGCATATTAAAAGTTTT
>JALLPD010001972.1:0-15747 GCA_036940065.1 Cyclotella cf. meneghiniana | reverse complement strand
ATTGTGCTGTTCGCTGTTCGCGCGAACAACAAAATCGTGATTTTGAGTAGAACCATGAATAGAAAAAAAATCGCTATAATACTTATTTGCTGTTCTCTATTCGTCGAACAAAATCACAGCCTGAGGCTGCACTCCAGAAAGGCCCGACGAACACGGAAAATTAAAATCTATCTTGCGGTTTCGTTTAAAATTTGGTTTCATCTTGCATGGTGACATTGTTTCCCAACAATACAAATCACATACAAAATATATTTGATATTGTTCAGACACACACACAACTCTGAATCTCAGTCATGAAGGAAAAACACTTCTGCCAGGAGTTTTGACAATGGAGATGGACATGTTTGTTTGAGTATCAGTCGCCATAAAAGCGCAAAAATAAGTTAACATAAGACGGTTACTACACGGAGGTAATTGGAAAAGAAAACGACTCGACACCATGCCACTCAATCGAAATCAATCAACTTCTCAACATGACATGTTTCTCGGTATAATAACGACGATATGATATTGAAGCGGCCGCCTCGTGCTCGTAACAAGAAAAAACAATCATAATTCTTGGATGCGGTTTATCACAACTAACTCATCCCAAGAGTTTTAGCATCAGTCGTCTACCACAACTCTTCGTTGCCATGTTTTTTCATACGGTTTCCACCGTCGAATTAATGGATAGGTTCCAAATCCTTCTTGAACAAGAAAACACTACCTACCATTTCAACAATTACCTCTCTCCATCATACCAACTTGATTGCCTTTACTCTACCTCCCACAATCGCCACGCCGACGAAGATGCTCGTGACCTCTCCGAGCAAAAGACATATTGGAGAAGCAAGCTCTGTGCCTGGATGTATTACATAGTCGACCAGCATGTACTCGACAGAGAGTTGGTAGAGATTTCCATGTCCTACATGGATCGCTATCTTGCCCAACAGCCTATACACGACAGCCACGGATTCCAACTTGTCGGTATGACTTCTCTCTATCTTGCCATCAAAATCTTTCGCCACCAGGGAAAAGGCGCCGCTCTATCATCCTTTGTCAAGTTATCCCAAGGAGCATTCACCATTCAAGATTTTGTCGAAACGGAACAAGCCATGCTTGATACGCTTTTGTGGAGACTGCATCCTCCAACAAGCCTGGCTTTTTTGGAACTACTCATGCTTTTCCTACCTCGAGGGGCATGCGTTCCTTCCGCCCGTCGTGCTCTGTACGAGAGGATCAAATTCCTCCTCGAGCTCTGTGTGACGGTGCAGTTTCTTTTTACCAAAAAATGTTCCAATATTGCCATTGCGGCATTCATTGAGGTCATGGAGCACAAAGAGAAGCCGAATGTGTCGGATGTCAAGTATCACGTGCACTTTCGTAAAAGTGTATATTCCATTTGCGGGATAGATTGCGAATCGGAAGAGGTATTGGAGTGCCTTGAAGCCGTCACTATCGTTCATCGAAACGCTTGGCATGATTTGAAAGAGGTGATTATGATCGAGGATAGATGCGGTGAAAAGTCGCCCACTGGAACTACCATTCGAACTTCTGTGGTTTCGCCTTGACGGAGGGTCGCCATCCATTCGAATCAGAAAATGTATTCTCTTCTCTGTCTGCAGACTCGTGTCGTTATGTTCTTGCTGTGCTCTTGGCAAAGCTCTGGCAGAGGTTGCTGAAAAAGGCAGAAAAGTGTTGGTCTTCGTTTTATGAAAGTTGTAGTAGCAAGTTGGGTACCACCATAATATGTAGGCTTTCAGTAGTAGTGTAAATTTACTGGCAGCCATTGGAAGATTTTTTGCAGCGGTATTTGGAATGAAATGAAATAATGTCTTTAAGCAAAGTTTTTGTATGATTTTGTGTCAAATATAATTGGTATCTATAGGTATATTGTTTAGAGTTTGTAGTATTGTCATCTGTTGGGTGGATGCAGCATATCCCAAGTGATGTTTAAGGCAGTGTCCGTAGCATACGAAATTTCTTTGCATTTTTGCATTTTCCTACCCCAAATATTGGGTGTGAAAACGCCTCTATGCAATATCGTCCGTACCATAAGGACCTTTTCTCAAGCTTGAAGGGTCTCATACCTTGTCAAGGGCGGACAGTGCAAGATAATTTCATTTTTGGCTTGAGCGTGTTATTTCGCGTTCCTACCGGATGTCGTATCCCGAGGCGGGACACCGATGGTATGCTGAGCTATATTTTTGCCGAGCCCCGGATGTCATGTCCGAAGACCAGGCAAACAATGGGTGTATGAAGTCAGGGATATGAACTATTTTGTCCTGTCACAATATATACTCTGCAAGACAGACAACTCGTAAAAAATCGGACATTTTGGCGATAAAATTTTGGCAAAGTGATGACTCAAAAATTCTGGCGACTTGCATGACTCAAACTGACGACATTGTGATGACTCGGACAACGAAAGTGATGAGTCATGACCCAAGTGACGACCAGTGAGTTCTCAAAATGTTGTAATCTACGACCACGTTACTACAGGCAGAGTCATCAGTTACAACTCGGTGACAACCGCTAGAGTCATCAGTTACAACCCATCGACAACTAACAGAGTCGTCAGTTATGACCCAGTGGCAACCACCAGAGTCGTCAGTTTCAAAGTCGTCAGTTACGACCTGATGACTACCCTTTATGGAAAAAAATGACCACATGTTACGACCTCGTGATGATCCCGTGACAACCACCAGAGTCGTCAGTTACGACCCAGTGACGACCACAAAGTCGTCAGTTACGACCCAGTGACCACCAACAGAGTTGTCAGTTACGACCCGGTGACAACCAACAGAGTTGTCAGTTACGACCCGGTGACAACCAACAGAGTCGTCAGTTACAACCCAGTGGCAACCACCAGAGCCGTCAGTTACAACCCTGTGATGACCACCAGAGTCATCAGTAATGACCCGGTGACAACCCATTTGTCGTCAGTTAAAGAATTAACTGATGACTCGGACAACCCAACTGACGACAAGTGACAACCCGACTACTTTTGTTGTGACTGAAGTGATGACTCCCGCCAAAATTATTCACTAAAAAGAAGATATTTTTAGCAAGTTGCATGTCTTGCCGACCTGGCAGGATGTCACGATTTCACACCCCCAAAAACAATGTACAGACTGCAATTTTGCATTGCAAAAAGAGCGAACGTGTGAAAAAATCTCTATGGTATGGAAATTTTTGAGGAAGGGTATTAAGCTTAGGCCTTGATTTAGTTGGACCAATAGTCAATAGCAAATAGCATTTCTGGCAATTATTTGGATATTTTCTGATTTTGTCCTTTTCACAAAAAAATATGATTTTGGCTGTGACTTAGTTGGACAGATCATCCAATGGTGAATAGCATTTTTATCATTTTTTATTGTTAAAAAGTCTAATGCACTCTTGATCCGCACTATTTTTTGATGTAGTTTGTCCCAATAGTGTAATAGATAGTAAACATTGCAATTTCCTGTTGACCAATTCAGTTTAGCGAGGCCCAATAGTCCAATAGCAAGTGATATTGACCCCTTGATTTAGTCTTTTCTCAATAGGCCCGTAGCATTCTTGATAGCATTTTATGGCTGTCATCATCTCATCAGTTTGGCCATCAGTCCATTTGTACTTATGTCCGCCCGTCCATCCATTGTTTTTACTTATATACGTACATCTGTCTGTCGATTTTGTTTGTTTTTGTGGTTGGATGAAGTTCACTATTGGGAAATCAGAGTGTTTGCTGTCCTAATGTATTCTAAGCTCTCAACTACATCATGATTTTTAGTCAATAGTGAACAGCAAGAAATTCAAATAATAGCCAAAAGCACTATACACTAATGGACTATTGACCGCACTTAATCACAGCCTTAGTTGTAGAATCTTGAAAATAGTGATTAGTACAATAATGCAATACCATCTTCAAAAAGTGCAAAAATATTTTTTTGTTGCAACAAATGCATTTTTTCAGCAGCTTCCATCAAATTTTGAGGTATTGTTAGTCTTGAGAGAGTTTCCCACCAATGCCGCACTCTCTCCACCATTGTCTTTTTCAAGTCTTCTGCTTGGGCGGTCAAACTAGGGATGTGCATTACTTGACTGATGGCAGCAGCGGTGGTTGTTGTGAGCAATAGTTGTTGTTTGTGCAGGTAGAGTAGCAAAATTTTCTAATTTCTAGCACTAATGTTAATTTAATTACCATGCCTCCAAATTGATGACTTAGTTCATTTGCTAATATGAATTGATGAATTAGTTTTATTTGATTAATAAAGCTTTGAGTTATTTATATAATTTATTAATTTATTATATTAATTAACTAATTCATAGAGCCGTGTTGCCGGGTTTGGCAGCAACCCAGCTCAGCAGCTTTTGGGTTCCACAGCTAGCGGCTATTGGCATTCTGCTGTGAGTCAAATGCTTTTGGGTTTGTCCCCTGTCCGGTTGGCAAAAAGTCAGATCCACGGGCAATCAGATAAGTGGTCAACGGATGCTGTTGGTTGTCTGGCTGTTGGGTGCAGCAGCCATCAAGGCTCTGTGTTCGTGCAGGATTTTGCATGTCAAGCTTGGTCAAGAGAGAGTTTGCACACATAAAAAAGTGGTAGGGATCTATTGAACTGTTGGGCCCTATGAAAAAAATTGGGATCAATAGCACTTGCTATTGGGCTATTGGGCCTTGCTAAACTGCAATAGTAAACGTCAAATCGCAATTGTTTCTATCTATTGCACCATTGGACCTACTAATCGACAATAGAGCTGGTCAATCCTGAATAGTATGTTTTAGCAATAAAAATGCTATTCATTATTCACTATTGGCTGAACTAAATCACAGCCTTAGGCTGTGTTTTAATTTGGCCAATAGTAAATAGAAAATAATAATTATAGCAATTAAATATTATTTTCACTATTGATGAAAATCATGATTTTTTTGTAAACTAGGAATACACTAGGACAGCAAAAAGTCCAATAACCCAATAGTGAACTTTCTGCCACCACAAAAACAAATGAAGTCGATGGATGGATGGTCGTACATAAGTACAAACAGATGGATGGCCAGATGGACAAGATTATGACAGCCATAGAGAGTTATGAGTTTTGCTTGGGAATGCTGTTGGACTATTGGGCCCTATAAAAAAAATTGGGGTCGATAGCACTTGCTATTTGGCTATTTGGCTATTGGGCCTCACCAAACTGCAATAGTCAAACGCAAATTGCATGTTTTTATCTATTGCCCTATTGGGACCTACTAAATCAACAATAGCACCCGTCAATCCAATGTGGTTTAACTATTGACAAACTAGCAATCTACATGCTAATCTATAAGCAGTTTTTCATGTAGGCTGTGATTTAGTTTGGGCAATAGTGAATAGTGAATAGCATTTCTGGCAATTATTTGTATTTAATAATGATTTAGTTGTAGAACCGTAAAAATGGTATATAGTTAATAGTCCAATTGTGAAATAGTTACATCAAAACGAGCAACAATATTTTATGTTAGATACAACAAATCATTTTTTCTGCATCTTCCTTCAATTTACAGAGATCATCATTACATGTAGGGCCACAGCAAGCATTGGCACCACATTAATCAAACATACTGACTAGAGGATCCAAGGCAACCAACACTAGGCAGCTAACTCCTGACCCACTATAGGAATGAGCAATCCAGTCTGTGGGTGCATGTATGATCCATATATTGAGTTGCATGCATGTGGATGGCCAGGACACCCAGTGGTACAGTGTGATATATTGACCATTGCAATGCTGATATAAAAGTATATGGACTAGTCTGTCAAAGCCATGGCAGTACAACAGGCTTTGTGAAGCTGGTTCAAGTGCAATGATGCTGCACTTCACTGGCCTGATAATGAAAAAACATTGAATATTCAACTTTTGCAGGTACTTCACTATTACAGTGATTGGTACCTCAATGATTTGAATGAGATCAATGAACAAATGAATGCGGTCTTCTTCCGGTCAGATACTATATTGGATGACAGGGAATAAGAACAACATCAAGAATGACTGATTAGCCATCCACAGAAATCAAACATAAATATTCTACAGAATGATGAGATGATACTCTGACATTGAATAGAAAGATATTGGGGAGGGATGAACAACGGTGTTGAAACAGCAAGTTGTTATGATCAGAAGGGTGTGTTACCCACATAGATGGTGACATTATCTGGCAAAATGAACTGACTAGGATAACACTGCTAACCTTTTATTCATGATATGTTCATACAAAAATTTCCTTATAAACAAATTTGTGATAATTTATTTATGGCTTCTGTGTATAAGACACATGAGCTTTCTATGTGGATGGATTTTGCTAGCATATTTATGATTGTTCAACAATTCTCTTCTCAACATCCTTCAGCTGAAATCCACACTGTTCTGCCTTCCTTCATGAACAAACTTTTATTTTTAATAGCTTATGAACAGCTTATGAACAATGCCTAATTAACACAGAGAGTGAAAATTGAACAACAAAAACTATTATTTCTTTGTTTCAAAGCAAATGAATTTCATTATTCAATTAAATAGTAGGACTACAATATGAAAACTCCCAAATAATTTTTTCAAACTCTTTCCTAGTGTAGTAAAAATCATTTTCATATCTAAAGGTATTTCATCTCTAAACACAATATTATTTTTCCTTTCCAACCACAGACATTCCCCCACAGAAGGCATATTCTTGAGCTTGTTCCATCCAGTTCATTCCATTGAGCTCTTTCTTCTTATACCACCAAAGTTCATACTGATCCACAAAGTTATGAAACTATTGATGACATGACATTATTCTTACTTCATAAGATGTGGACTTCTGATCATTTTTTGGCCTCCTCTTCACATAACAACTTTTACAGACTGCATAGCAACATCCATCTCCATCTCCCTGCACCATCCTCTGGCACATAAGAAAATGTGAGTGCTTTTTCCACAGTGAACTTCATTGTTTCAAAGCATTGTCCAGTACAACGTGATCATTCTAAAATGAATATTCAAAGATCAAGTTAGTCCTGTCATATCAAAAGAAATAATTGTAAGGCTAACTACTCACAGATGCACACTGAATGATCAAGAGTATTGAGCAAACACATTGGAATGGTGAATAATATCTGGGAGCAAAAATATGTTGGTCAGACTCCCCTTGTTTCCTTTTTTCTCCTGCAGGACTGCAGGATGAAATAAAAATATTAAGTGATAGAAAGGAAAGTGATTTTCTCAATGTAAAATTGGCAGATCCACTTGATTCTACAGAGAGATCAAACTCATGTGAAAAGTGACAATCATTTAACTATTTTGTGCATTCAAACACTGTTGACATGACTCACAATTATGATTTTTCTCCAAAAGCATTTGAATGCAACACAAAACAATTGTTGAGGGAAAGTTCAAACAATCAGTTCTGTTTGCTTGACGACCAACAATAAATCATAAAAATGTTTTCAGACCATCTGGACCACAATTACTGTATGATATGGGGATTGAAACTGGTTTGAGAGCAATGAAATAACACCAAATCTGCCTACAGTACATGCCCCATACCTAGATAATGCACCCCTACCCTTACGTGAAACCCCACCAAAAGCAAAGAACTTATTGCTTCCACTTCAAATCACAGCCACTTGAGAACAAGTTCTGCTCACTGCAGCTGTGGCTGAACTGGAGATAAAAAAGAATGACAGCCGTGACAATATCAATGCAATGGGTTTGGAGAAACACAACCAACTTGATCAACTCTATCTGTTACCTTTTCCATCTCATGAATCCTTTGAAGAAAAAGGATATAGGTAGGTGGACAATGGAGGATCATGGAACAGGTGGATTGCACCTGATACAGGAAGATGGTTATGTGTTTGTTCACACACGCTGTACTCCTGTCACCAAAATAACCTGATGGTACATAATGATCAAAGATGCATGGCTTCCATGTGTTGCAGGAAGGAATGTCATGATGTTTGTGGACATCCAGCAAGCTATCACGAAGGCAAAACAAGCCAGGTGGCGAGTGAGTCAATTGCTGCTGATGCACTCAGAGGACTGACAGCTGACAGCACAACACAACCAACCATGATCAATTGAACACAAAATTTGTTATCAATCAAGAACTTATCGAGACTTGACAAATACCATTCATTCAAAGTGGTGGTGTATACAATTCAGCTTTTTTGAATCTTACATGTGGGGAACTCCTCAAACAACCAGACTGGTGGGAATGGCATAATGGGAACATCTTCAACTGGACCAATATGAATCCCAGTTCATGTTTGGAGACCTGGCAATCAACATCTTATACCCCCAACTTCCAAAAAATCCAAAAGAAAGTCATTGCAACAAAGCCCCATTCTATTTGAGTACATACAGTTCAGGTCGCATAAGTATTTCTGAAAAGTTAGTTTTATTTGTGGCATGATTAGTTAATAGAGGATCTGTGTTTGCCATGTAAGATATTATAGGATACTATACACCATAGACACCTCAGCAAATTGTTGTACTTAGTTGTATCAGCCTTTGCTACAATGCAACCTGTACTGATTCCATTCAAACAAGATGTGTACATGATCAATGCCAGGCAAGTTTTGAGCAAAATGGTGTGACAGCAAAAATCAAACTGTAAGAATCCATATTCATCATGGCAATCTGAAGGAGTTAAGCTACTTGACTCTTTAAATCAGGTGGATTGACTAAATGCAGAAAAATTGAGTCATCATGTGCCAACATACTCCAAGCATGCTCTCCTAATGGGGAGGAGTCAAATTATCGCATCTCAATCAATCATTGTCAAAACCAGGCCTGTGCACTGACACAATCTTTTGAACTTGACCTTCTCAATATCCCCATCCTCAATATCTTGTCCCCCCAGCTTCCAAAAAATCAAAAAGGAAGTCATTGAGATAAAGCCCTAAAAATGAGAGCACATTGCAGTTAGGGTGGCAGAAGAATTCCTGAAAAGTTGGTTTTTCTAGAATTAGTTCTTCGTGGTAGGTCTGTGTTTACCACATAAGATGTTATAGGATACAATACACCATGGACAACTTAGCAAATTGTAATACTTAGTTGTATTTGCCTTTGTTACAATGTTTCCTGTCCTGATTCCATTCAAACAAGATATGCACATGATCAATGCCAGGCAAGCTTTGAACTAATTGTTGTGAAATTGAGAATGAATGTTGTCGGAATCTTTGTTCAAAATGACACTCTGAAGGAGTTAAGCTACTTGTCTCTTTGAATGAGATGGATCAACACAATGCACAAAAATGGTGTCATCATGCAACAGAGTACTTATATGATACTGTCCTAATGAGGAGGAGTCCAACCACTGCATCTCAATCCGTCATTGTCAAAACCAGGCCAGTGCACTGACACAGTTTTGTGAACTTTGCCTTCTCAATATCCCCATCATCAATGTCTTGAACTTCCCCAACTTGCACAAAATCCTAAAAGAAGTCATCAACAAAAGTCCCATTCTAAGTGAGTACATCTCAGTTTGGGTGGCGGAAGAATTTCTGAAAAGTTGGGTTTGTAGCATTAGTTCTTACTGATAGGTCTGTGTTTACCACTTAAGATATTTACAATACACCATAGACATCTCAGCAATTGTTGTACTTAGTTGTATCAGCCTTTGCTACAATGTGACCTGAATGGTTCTTTCAAGCAACATGTGTACATGATCAATGTCAGGCAAGCTTTGAACTAATTGTTGTGGAATTGAGAATGAAGGTTGTCAGAATCTTTGTTGTAAATGGCAATATGAAGTAGTTAAGCTAATTGCCTCTTTAATGAGATGGATTGACCCAATACAGGAAAATGGAATCATCATGTACCAGAGTATTTACATGATGCTCTCCTAATGTGGAGGAATCTGTGATTACATCTCATTCCAACATTGTCAAACCCATGCCTGTGCACTGGCACAATATGTTTTGAACTTGGCCTTCTCAACATCCCTATCCTCAATGTCTAGTCCCCCCAACTTCCACAAAATCTATAAGAAACTCATCAAGACAAAGCCCCATTCTATGTGAGAACATTGTAGTTTGGGTGGCAGAAGAATTCCTGAAAAGTTAGAATTTTCCAGCATTGGTTCTTAGTAGTAGGTTTGTGTTTACCACTTAAGAAATGATAGGATACAAAAGACCATTGACAACTCAGCAAAGCATTATACATTATTGTATTAGCCTTTGATACAATGTGACCTGGACTGATTCCTTTCAAGCAAGATGTGCACATCATCAATACTAGGCAAATTTTGAACAAATTATTGAGATGTGGCAAACAGAGGTTCTCAAATCTTTGTTCAAAATCACACTCTGAAGGAGTTAAGCTACTTGTCTATTGAATGAGATGGATCAACACAATGCACAAAAATGGAGTCATCCTGCAATGGAGTACTTAAATGACATTTTCCTAATGAGGAGGAGTCCAATTATTGCATCTCAATTCATCATTGTCAGAATCATGTCTTTGAACTGACACAACTTTGTGAATTTGGCCTTCTCAATATCCCCATCCTCAAAGTCTTGCACTCCCCCAACTTGCACAAAATCCTAAAAGACGTCATCAAGACAAAGCCTTATTTTATGTGAGTACATGCAGTTTGGGTGGCAGAAGTATTTCTGAAAAGTTGGTTTTTCTAGCATTAGTTCTTAGTGTATGGTCAGTGTTTACCACATAAGAAGGACGCTATACACCTCAGACACCTCAGCAAATTATTGTCTTGAGTTGTATGAGACTTTGCGACAATGTGACCTGCACTGATTCCTTTCAAACAAGATAACATGATCAATGCCAGGAAAGCTTTGAGCAAAATGGTTGCAATATTAGAATAAAGTTTGTCAGCATCTTTATTCAAAATGGCAATAAGAATTTAAGCTACTTTCCTCTGTACATGAGATGGATTGACCTAATGCAGAAAAATCGAGTCATCATGTACTAGCACACTTCACGGATGCTCTCTAAATGAGAAATCCAATGTCTGCATCTCAATCCATCATTGTCACAGCCAGGCCTGTGCACTGACAATTTTCGAACTTGGCTTTCTCAATATCTTCATCCTCAATGTCTTGCACCCACCCCAACTTCCACAAAATCCAAAAGGAAAGTCATTGAGACAAAGCCCCATTCTACATGAGTACATTGCAGTTTGGGTTTCAGAAGAATTCCTGGAAAGTTAGATTTTTCTAGAATTAGTTCTTTGTAGTAGGCCTGTTTTTACCACATAAGATGTCATAGGGTACTAACACCATAGACACATCAGCAAATTGTTGTACTTTGTTGTAATAGCCTTTGCTACAATGCAACCTGCCTTGATTCCTTTCAAGCAAGATGTACATGATCAATACCAGGCAAGCTTGAACAAATTGTTGTAAAATTGAGAATACAGGTTGTCAGAATCTTTGTTCAAAATGGCAATCTGAAGGAGTTAAACTACTTGCCTTTGAATGAGATGAATTGACCCAACGCAGAAAAATGTAGTCATTATGTATCAGAGTACTTAAATAACACTCTCCAGATGAGGAGGATTCTGTGATTGCATCTCAATCCATCATTGTCAGAACAAGGTCTTTGCACCAACACAATTTTTTGAACTTAGCCATCTCAATGTCGCTATCCTCGATGTCTTGCCCCCCTCCAACTTCCACAAAATTCAAATGAAATTCATTGAGACAAAGCCCCATTCTATGTGAGTACATTGCAGTTTGGGTGGCAGAAGTATTTCTGAAAATGCTTAGTAGTGGGTCTTTGTTTACCACACAAGATATGACCATACTCTGTAGAGACCTACCTAAGCATAATATTATTACTTAGTTGTATTAGCCTTTGCTACAATGTGACCTGAACTGATTCCTTTCAAACAAGATATGTACATGATCAATACCAGGCAAGCTTTGAACAAAATGGTTGTGATATTGAGAACACAGGTTGTCAGAATCTTTATTGGAAATGGCAGTGTGAATGAGTTCAGCTATTGTACTTGCCTTTTTAAATGAGGTGGATTGACCCAATGCAGAAAAATGGAGTCATCATGTATCAGTGTGCTTAAATGACACTCTCCAGTCAGAGTCATTGCAGACAAGTAGGAATGCACTGATTGCATCTCAATTCCATCATTTTCACAAACCACTCCAGCGCACCGACACAGTATTTTAAACTTGGCCTTCTCAATTTCCACTTCCTTGACATCTTGTCCCCCCAACTTCCATAAAATCCAATGCTCTATCTCAGATTCAAGAAAATACGGAAAATCATTGAGACAAAGCACCATTCTATGCGAACTCACTGCAGTTTGGGCGGGCGAGTGCACATTGCGCCATTGCGATTGCAACACCTCAAACGTAGGATGGGATCTCTTCTTCCCTGATGCGTCGTTGATGCTTTCCTCGAACCCAAACTTTGTGCAGAGCAAGTAATCGTAAATGGAATCCCAATTGTCTTGAATGTCCGCTCGGCTCTTGCGATATACGCGTTGCTGCTCCTCGCTTCGTGCGAGTTTGACCAAGTTGGAGGAGAGAATGATGGATTTGAGGTTTTCCCAGGAGAGTGGCGATTGACGTGAGCGTAGCAGGGCTGTGTCGTTGATGTTGATGGTGTTGTTGTTGGATTGGGCGGCTGGTGGATTTAGGTATTTGGATGATTCGTTAGGTGGCGTCATGATGATGACTTTGATCAAGGTGGTGGTGGATGGGGAGCTGAGGGGAGTGGTGTGATTCTACCGAGAAGCACAGGTCTCTTGTGATGGAGAAAATATAATACTTTTTGTGTTAAATTTAAGATAGAGAGTGAACCTGGCCAAATCTAGAACAGTCTAGAATGGCCTGTCAACTCCTCAGCGATTGGCAAGCCATCTGCCATAAACACTGCCTATCACAAGCCGCCGGGCCCCAATCGGCACCCACTATCAGATCTACCCAGCGTACAGTAGCTTGAGAATGAAATGCCTTCTCCTCCTTCGCTCACTTTGGGTGCCGCTGCCGATCCGAAGCGACGGCCGGCGATGCGTCTCGGTGGCCTGCTACCCGCCTGCATGCTGCCAACGTCTGCCTTCTTCTCATGCGTCGCCTGCATTCGCAACTCCCAGCCGCACCGCCAACACCTTCACTAACAGAAGAACATCACAATCTCGCTTGTCCTCCACATCGTCATTTGAAGCACCGGAGCCACCGCAGTCGCACGGTCAGCCTGTATTCCCAGATGTTCCCATCCGAAATAACGCAGCAACCAAAGGCACCAACGCATTTCTAAGAAACGACGACCCAAATGCCGTGTTTGTCGTCAACGGATCCTCTCGTGGGATTGGATTACAATTCGTGCAAACTCTCACACGACGCACCCGCGGCAAAATCGTGGCATGCTGTCGATCGCCCGACACGGCACACCGTTTGCAAGCCCTTGCCGCGAGACACCAAGACAGAATACGCATACTAACGCTGGACATGGAACGACAATCCACCATCGACGACGTTGCATACACGCTTGCGAAGGAGTACCACCGCGTGGATGCCCTTTTTAACGTCGCGGGAATACTGGGCGATGGTGTCACCACGTCGGGGCCGGAAAGGACATTGGCCGCCATCGAACGAGGTTGGCTGGAGAAAACATTGGCCGTCAATGTTGTGGGTCCGCTCATGTTGACGAAGGCATTGTCTCCTTTGATGAGAACCACCGGAAGGAAAGCAATTAGAGTGAATAATCCGAATGCCATGGGAGAATCGGAACAAGTTCAGATACACCTTCCGAATGAGCGTCCGCCCACTGTGGTGGTCAGCTTATCTGCCAGAGTGGGATCCATTTCGGACAATCGGCTAGGAGGATGGTATTCTTATCGTTTATCCAAGTCGGCTTTGAATCAGGCTACCAAGACCTTGGGATTGGAGCTGAAACGACAGGGAACGTGGTACGTTGGACAAGTAAAACAAGATACTGTTCTTGGTTCTTTGAACAAGTTTGTTCAAAGACATGCAAACTAAGAAAGCCGTAAATAATCTTGATTGTTTTACTATCATTCTGCAGGATTGTGGCGTTGCACCCCGGGACAACCGACACAGATCTAAGCAAACCATTCCAAAAGAATGTGCAAAAGGAAAGATTGTTCCCCGTTGACTTTACTGTAAGATGCAACCCATCCTATTATTCATGAACATTTTATTTTGAGCAATCACAAGAAACATTTGCCTCCATTTTGAATTCGCCTTTCTAAATAACAGGTCGACAGATTAATGGATGTCGTGGAATCAATGGATGATGAGCATTCGGGAGGATTTTTTGATTGGGCTGGAAAGGCCATTCCGTTTTAAAATGTATCATTCGAGTAATGGCAGCACATTGGCTACATTTCACATAGAGTATCATTTTTTGAAACCCCCTGCCACAACGCTTTCTTACCAGGCTTCAATATCATACAACCAAAAAAGATGGAATCTCCTATGTTTACAGATGACATCATTATTTCATAATTGCATAAAATGCCATGATACTAGATTTCAAAAGATATCACCCATGATCACAATCATGAATGAAATAAAAAATCATACAAATAATTTGAAAGATCGCACAGACTCCTAGTGTTCTTAGAACAAAATTTCAGGTCCATGGAAAGAATGGAAAGCAAACATTGATATCACCAAAAAGAAGTAGCTTCGAAAGTATTGATAACACTTCCTGTATCCCATCGATCTTGACTCAATACCTTACAAGTAACTATCCTAACTGCCAAATGCCCAATATCCCAGTCACTTAATTTTGTAGAGTTTTGTTTGTTGCATTCCTATCAGACCACATTGTAGCCACACCTTTGGGCCTTCGGAATCTCGCTATGCCTTAGGCCAAGCACCTGCCAAAACAGGTCACCTCGCAGAGAGATTGTAGCGCTGGACAATGCTACAGACTCTAGCCAGGCTTCCTGACCACCCATGCACTGTGGATGACCGCACCTACTGCCCGGCAGGCTACTATTACCGGGCATCACTACACATACTAGACTTTCCTTAGTGTAGCATTTCCATGCCAAGCCCGACTACGACACTCGGTCCCTCACCGTGGCGTAGCCAGCCTCTTAACGTAAAAAGCCCAAAACATAGCATGGTCATGCTCCTTGCGGAGCCCAACCATACTATGTACCGGGCACAGTAGGGGTCCAGTACATCTGTGTAACCAAGCACAAGTATAACTGCAGGGATAGCGAATCACAATGAGACCCGAAGTCTCACAGTCAAAATGCATGGACTGCCTCAAAGTACCGGTATTACATGTTTCTACACATGCCTGTGTTGACCTACCCTTTAGGCTAACCGCAGCTTCATCATCCTAACATGGTTGCCATGGTTAGCTATAGTGCTAACTCCCTGTTCACTGCAGATAAACTATGAGAGAGTATGATACAATGCTCTAGTTTGATACCACTAAGCTAAAGTACTGAATATACTACATTCACGGCTGATTCCTGGTCTCTACAGGAGGTCTACAGGAAACGTATCAAGACCGGATGATTGCCCCTCATCCTGTGTGACAATGAGGACTCAGGGCAATCCTTACCTGTAGTTGCATTAGCCGCAGGATTCTAAATTGACAGAATCAGCAAGCATCCAATAACATCAATGTACCCCCATCATGCCTAGAGCCGCACTGTCATCATATCGACCCCATAGCCAACCTTCCATTGACTGAAGAATGCACCAGCATGGTAATGGTGTGGACCCCACTCAAGCAACTTTGTAAGGAAATCACTAATATTGTGATCCGTCAGAATCTTTACAGGATTAATAATCCCAGCGGCAA
>JALLPD010001971.1:0-10976 GCA_036940065.1 Cyclotella cf. meneghiniana | reverse complement strand
CAGGTGGAAGCTCCTAGAGCTTACAAGTGTAAGCAGATTCTTGGCCTATTGCAAACCCTCCATATCTGTTCTGTGGAGTAGTCTACATGATTTATAGGTAGAGTTTCTTCGCCGAACACTTGCAGAGTAGTCCCAAGTTATCAGAAAATAATCTCACATATGTGTTGTACAATACAGCTTATACAACTCATTTTTCCAAAAATATTAAATTGCAAATTTGGCACACAGTGTACTGCTTGCAAAACATATAGCAGTATCAAGTCCCACATATTCAAACATGCCATCAGACATACCACCTGTCTCAACTACAATACAATGATTTCTTAGTGTATAATTGTATTTTAAATGAGATTGTAACTTACAAAGATGTGGACAATTCTCCACAATGATGAATGTGGAAAATTATCCACAAACATCCATAGAGAGAATCATCTATGATAATTGTCCTGCCCATGCATACAGGCAATTTGTGTGAAAAGGAGGAAGTAAATGTTCACCAGACAGATGCTATTTTAATTTGCACATGTGCACACTTACATAGACATTGAGTATGCTACATACTTCTCAGTATCATCAGCCAACTTGCTGATTTTGCTGATATTTGAAGTTCTGAGAAAGTTGTAGAGTCGGGCTTCACAGCCATGGTTGTTTCCTACTGAACAAGACTAAAACAAAAAGAAAAATAATTTTCATTCTACAGTTCACTTCATTATTGCTTCATCTTTTTAATCACAATGCTTTTAATTAGACCATTTTTCAAAGGACCTAAGGTCAATTGTCTCCATTGATTCCTCTCCACAATATACATTAGACAAGGACACAAAAGTCCACATGTCATATTCTAGAAACATATTTCTGAAAGGTATCTTTTTACCCTAGTGCACCTCCAATGCCCAGAGGCCTAGTGTGTGAAATGCTTCTCAAAATGCAGCTGGCTATTCAGAGCTTTTTCTGAAGTGAACCTTGCTGAATATTGAATTGATCTATTCTTGTCATATACAACTTTAGCCTCATACAACAATCTTGCATTATGTGCATAATAGTACTTTTTCTCAGTTAAACTCAAAGTTCTCTACTGTTATATACATCAATCTATTTTTTGTTGTCACCTCATATTGCTGTGCTACTGTGGTCATACACCCCAACCTCTCCCTATTTAATGCTAATACAGTTCGTATTGTTTCTCCATTTTTCAGCTCCATGTTTCAATAATTTTGTCACACAATTCAAACAAACCAACATGCACTTTCACACCTACACTGAACTCAGTGCTCTAAACTCCAAAACTATATCACCATTTGTCAGAATGCTAATACATGTGACTATGATGAAACCCCTATCTGTCCAAGATTTGCAGCACATTGTATCACAGCATGAGTGTGACAGTATGGTCTCTTCATTACACATACATCATTGTGTTAGGGGTAGAGCTATATTCCAACATTTCATTAGGTTTTGATGTGCCTTGGCAAAAGTTGCTTGTGATTTGCCACCTCTTATTTATCAAATAGGTGACCCAGGTAAGTTTTGGCCCCACCATCATGATTGTTCTGTCACAAGACCAGGTTCATTTCTCCTACACTCTGCTCAGCCATTCCTTTCTTGAGTTCCATATGGTTCAACTCTGAATCCATTGCTGACATCCACATGGTCCCACTCCGAATCCATTGCTGCCTTTAATATAGCTCTGTTCTGAGGGAAATTTCCACAATGTTCACTTTTGTTGACTGCTTGTCAAAATTTTCACTTTCAATACAACTCTGTTCACATGTCAAATTCACACATATTTTTAATATTGCTAATTTTGTTCCCAAACTTCTCTGAATCATCACATACACAACATAGAAATTGCATGAATACATGCTACATTCCATACATAGCAAACCATGATAACAGCCTCCAAAATCATAGATTCTCTCTCCAAATGCCTATACTCCACCACAATGCTTCATCTGACCACCTATAGTCCACCACCATCCTTCTTTTGTCCACTTCTCTTGTTAATCCATTTTAAACAAGCAAAGTACATGAGAAGGATACTTTAATCTTACAAAATCAGTATAATGAATACAATCATTTTGATCAGAACATTTTGGATTTACGTAGAATGTTGAATATTGTGGGGAACAATGAACAAAACTGAACACAATAGGATATATTCTGTTTTGCTTCCACCACTGACATCTGTAGGGTTAAACTATGAATAGCCAATATTCTCTTTGATACAGTTATGCATTGTTTACAATAATTATTTTGAATACAAATCCACTTTGTCCTATCATTGTTGTTTTCCATAGGCTTCCACCCTCTACCCTGTACCATTCTTTTATACTGTTATCTTTGAAATTACCTGTATTTCATTCATTTCTATTTTACCCATGTCACTCCTAATTCCATTAATTTTAATTGCACTTGACAGGTCCAACCATACAACAAAGCATTCATTCCATAATCTGCTCCAACAAATATCGGTCATAAAAATGTCAACAAAGATATGAATACCCGTGATGCCATCAATGCTGAATTTAATGTATCACATGCTTAAAATGAAGCCATTGCTGTCAAAGGAGAAAAACATTCAGAGATTTCAAAGCAAGTCCTTAGTCCCTCATCAAAAAGAAATTAATTGGTAAATCAGAAAGCAAGAAAGCCAAGACTCTGAAAGATATCAGAGTGAGTTGGATGAATTTAACTCATTTGTGGACACTTTGAATGTGATATGTCAATGTACTATCCTTCACATTAAAGTGCATGATGAATGTGGAGAATTCTCAACCTACCTTCATTTCTGTGACTCAAATGTTGATCACAAGTGACTAGATTCATACAAATAACATATACACACTGCATTCATGTTGCGCACAACACCAAGGAAAAATGTGGACCCAGTGGTTGGGATTTTGTTTCTTGGAATGTGTTCTTCAGAAGAAACCATGCATGAATGTTACTTGCTCATTATTTACTCATAGAAGAATTCATTCACACTGCTTCTGTAGCTTTCTGATCATGTATCACAAGTACTCCAGTTGGTGACCAGTGACAACAATGATTTCATTTTCAATACACAAGACTTCAAGTTAGTGACCTTTGAAAAAAATAGTGTAGATTTCAATGATTGCCTGAAAGACGTTACCAGGATTAGACATATAATCAAGGAAGGCTTGGGAGGAACAGAATCTTTGGACTCCAACTATAAGTTAAAAATTGTGCTAAGTAGGTTCGGTGTCCTATCCTTGCTTAAAACATGATGTGTGCCCAGGCATAGAGAGATCAGTATCAAGTAAATTTTAATGGAGAACATCAAATTGTTGGATTTAAGACTTACATTACTGAATTATTTTTGTGTGGCTTTGATGTAAGGCACACAGGTCTAACTTCATTCATCTACGGTAACTGCATTGCCTACAACTAAGAAAGACACATGCCACTGTATCTCATACATATATGATTCATGATCCATAACATAACATGTTCAAAACAATGCCACATAGATCTAATGACAGTCATTGTCATACAGTTGACGTTGCTGTAAGACATATATGACTTGCTTTCACTACATTGGCTTATAGCTAAGAAAGACATGTGCCACCATAGCCCATATGGTGTCCCATAAACATTGTATTCCATAGACTTCCATTTTATCCAGTCGTCTCTGTATTCCATATGGTTCAATGCAGTCATGCTGTTGATGTCACCAATATATCACCACATTGCCTTGAGAGATATTGTTATTGAGAAAGATGGATGTGAATTACTTCGTCTTCCAACAAGGAGGAGTGCTACATAATGATTCATTAATACAATGCTATTTTCTTGTCATTATGTGATATGCATCAATAGTCTAGACCATCTACTTATGTTTCATGATTGGCTGCTCCTGTGTAGGGTTGACATGATGAGACCATTCATCTTACTTCTTTGCCAATATCTGGATGAGATGATGAGATGACAAGAAAGAAGTCTTTGGCTGCTCACATCCCTTTGTTTTGAATTTAATTTACCCACAAAATAGTTCATTTTGGCAAGAACACTGTGGCATAAAAAAGAATTATCTATGTCAGTTGTCATTTAGGAAGGAGGAAGGTTCACTGGCAGCGGGATCATTTACTGCATTCTCATTGTCAGGGGCATTGGCATTGATGGTATCATTGTCATTGTCATCAGCAACGATTACTCTTAACACTAGAAGCTCTGAGATTGAGAAGTCCTTTGCAAGGAGATTGGCAACCTCAGGAGTACAATTTCCCTCTCCTTGGTGGGGGGGTGGCATGTTGGATGTGATTATTGTAAGTGCCAATGGTGACGATGATTAATGATGACGGATGAGGTGTTAAGTTAATGGAATAATTTTGATGGTGGCGTGGTTGAGATAATGATGGGGTCCATGGGGGATTGTTTAGGCTAATTTTCCAAGAAGAATCTTTCTGCAAGTCTGATTGGTCATATGAGGAAGAGAAGTGGGGGAATAAGTCCATTTATTTAACTATCTGCAGTGTTGCTGATAGTTGCTTCACTATCTGCAGTTGTGCTGATAGTTAAGGGTCGGGGTTACGCAAAAAAATGCTACTATGTTTGTAGGAATTAATTTCGTCTCCATCTCTAGAGGAATAGTATTCTAAGGGAGGCCAGAATTGGCCTCCCTGGGCGATACTGCACAGACTGTCCTGGTTAGAAGAGATGCGGATTCTGACCCTCTTTGGTGGCCCATTGAAAATGTGCAGTAGGTCAACAAGTGTCTTGGACAAGCGAATCCCTTGCCCCATGTTTTCCTTCAGTTTTTAAAGCATGATGTGTGATCAAAATCAGGGAGCTTGTCAATGCAACAAAACACATAATGAATGAAAACACTGTACGTCAATCTCTTTCACCTTCGAGCTTGATGTAATGCATCAAGTTTTCTAAACAAGGTAAATAGGAATGTTCCAATAAAAGGATTCAAAGAAATGAAATGTAAAAATGTTGACCCTCTAGTGTTGTCCTGTTATGTTACCTCAGTTCTACAAGAATATACGTTTTTCCACACCAACCTACACAATGATATCCTGTTTTGAGCACATAATTCTACTTGGCGAAGGCCCCTCGCAGCCACTTGGCGCGATCTGCGACGGATACTACAACTTGATCATCACTGATTTTGGTTTCATCGGGATTAAAATCACTTGATTCTGTTTGCACTGGTTTCGTCGTTGAAGCCACAGATGGACCTCCTGTTTTGGCATCGGTCCCCAGGACAACTGTGGATGCTTTATGGGTTGGTTGAGATTTGAATGCCTTAGACAGCCACTGTTGCTTTTCGTGAACAGTTTTGGGGCCATTCGTTGGACTGTTCAGTTCAACATGAGAGTTCTTGTAGAGACGGACAGGGCTCTTGCTGCGCTCCTCAGCTGCATCGGCTCCGTCATAACTAGCCCGCTGACTAAGGCGTGGGAACGAAAGTTCTTTATCCGCATCATCTGCGGATGCGCATTTGAGTATATTGTTTGTGTTGTGCGCTCCTTCAAATGATTTGGCCGGCTGGATGCAATGATCATTCTTTTTGAATGCATTGCTCAACCATTCCTTTTTCTCGTTAACAGACTTCAGCAACTTCTCAGGACTTTCGACAGGCTTCGGTTTATTTTGGTGCGGGCGAGAAATCGATGGTTTTTCTTTGTTAAGCGGTGGTCGCCAGTCATTGTTCTCTTCTTGTTTAAATGCACTTGATAGCCAAGCTTGCTTTTCGTGAACGGATCCAACTTTGATTTCAATCTTTTTCGAGTCAGGCAGTGCCTTGTCCGGCTCGAATGCTCTAGACTTGACAATGACATGGGCACCAGATCGAATGTGACGCAACTTCTTCTGCTCAAAGGGATCATCTGATATCCAAGCAGATAACGTCTTAACAGACACGCGTTTCTCATCCGTTGCTTCTACATCCTCTTTGTTGATCTTAGGTTTCATGCGGAAACGAACAGGATTTGGTGCTGGAACGATTGTAGGAGGGTGCTTCTTTGCCTTTTTCGCGCTCTCGGATGCAAGCCACGCAGAGAGTGTGTCGACGGATGCTCTACCTTCATCTGTCGCCTCGACCTCCTCTTTTGACACACGGGTCCTAAATTTTGACGACGAATACGGCGTTGCAGTTTTGGAAGTTGGTGCAAAAAGTTTCATAGGAGTGGAATGCACCTTCTTGGCTGGGATGGAGTCGTTTTTAGATGTGAAATCATTTTGCGTTTTCACGACGGAAAGAGGGCTACGCTTGGAACTGCGACAAGTGGGTGTATCTGACTTCCTTTTCCCGAGAGGTGACTCGTTTTCGTCGGTTTCGGTGAGCTCGGCGGCGGTGTCGATTGAGAGGGACATTTCCACCCCAGGTTTTGCAGAAGTATTTGAGGTAGTCTAATGAACAGATTCGTTTTAGGATTTGCAGTGTTGATTTTTGAAAGATTTGTTGTTTGACCTAATCGTGTGCGTGGTCTCGTCTCGTCTGGTCTGGGTTATGGTGTCTATCGCTGGGTCGGCCTGGCGGATGCAGGTCTACAACGAAGAATTGGCATCAATTTTGTGACGCGACTTGAGTATTCCCAATCTTGGTTCCATCTGAAACAATGATGTAGAGCTATATATGGTATGGTATTGTACAACACCATACCATACAATACCATACCATATTCTGTTCCAGTCATTCTTGCAATTTTTTGCGACCAATCTTCGTCGTGTGATGGCGACCTATGGCGACCAATCTTCGTCGTGTGATGATGTCAGCCTCTAGAGAGAAACAGAGGCTATTATTGTATTGTACCCGTATACCGTAAGCTACCTATATGTATTATATATTGTATGGTACCACTCGTCTACCACAACATAATATAATATATCACCCCGTGGCCAGTGAGTCGTAGCAAATACATCACAGCGCGTAACACATGTCTGTCCACCTCGATATTGCCCGCTCATCCCAACGCTATGCTAACGCTATCACAGAATGATTGCGCTCTCTTATCTAGAATTCTACTCCGGTATCGGCGGATGGGGGTATGCCCTTGAGCATGCGTGCCGATCTCTTCAGCACGCAACGTTGGCAGTCATGATGGATCAAACCCATCTGCTAAAGAAGCCTAAATTGATGAGTGAGACGATTGAAAAAGCGAGTACCAGTTCACAACCTTTCCAGATCGATGCAAAACTGCTCGCTGCTTATGATCACAGCGAACTTTGCAATTCTGTCTTCATGCATAATCATGTAACATTCACCACACCAGCACAATCATCTAATGAATCTTTCAGATATAAGCCCCGACAAACCCCAATCGAAAGAATAACCAAAGAAGAACTTGAATCACACTCAGCTACTATATGGTGCATGTCTCCACCGTGCCAACCTCACACGCGGCAGCATTCGAATCAACAGAAAGAAATGGATGATCCTCGTTCGAAAAGCTTTTTGCACCTATGCCATTTGTTGAGCGTCATGGATGACGATACCCTCCCGAGTCTCATTTTATTGGAGAATGTGGTTGGCTTTGAAAGGTTATGGGAGGACAACTCATTAGGTGTGGATACTGCTGTGGCTGCTTCGAGTGAGGCACCAACGGATTCTCAGGTGAAGCGAAGCCACACGCTAAAATCACAGAAAGGATCAACGTCTAGGGGAAGCTTTGCAGAGTGGAGAAGGGTGCTGTCATATCGTCAATACGATGTTGCACATTTTCATTTAGATCCCACAAATGTGGGCATACCAAACAATCGTCCGCGATATTATTGCATTGCATTTCGTCGAGGCGGTCTACGCCGACAGTTTAACAAAGAAGAATTTACCAAACATCCTCTAAGATCCGTGCTGAACACGAGGATACTAAACAATCTGTTTTCCCGAGAAGTCTTGGATAAACAACCCATAATCCTCGATGAGAACTCGATCAATAATCAAGCCTTGAACAAAAGTGATAATTACAAAAATGAGAAGACTACAATACCGCCAATAAATTTTTTTCTCGACGCAGACTTGATGAAGGCAATCAGTCATAGTTCACAAGAGCTCACAGCTAAACGATTATCTCTTCAAATACCTCAAAAGGTGCAAATGAGTTCCTCTTCGTGGTGCTTTGACATTGTGACCCCCCTCCATGTATGTAGCTCCTGCTTCACGCACTCTTACGGAAAGTATATTCGTGGCACTGGCAGTATCTTGTATGCCGGTCCACTCAGGTTAGGTACTGAGAATGACAATGGGAAAGTGATAGAATATAATGTGCCTTCCATTGAAAGATTTCAGTTGACATTACCCGAAGAGCGAAGTTACGACGAGAGCTGGTCGAATGGTATCAATTGGGATCACATGAGGTATCTCTCGGGAACAGAGATAGCTCGTCTGATGGGATTTCCTGTGTTGGAACCTGCAGCGGAACAGGAACAAGTTGCATACAATGCGAAGGAGGATGATCTGATGATTCGAAAGTTTAGTTTTCCATCAACGTGTTCCATGAAACAACAATGGAAGTTGCTTGGAAATTCGCTGAATGTCCGTGTTGCGGCAAGAATTGCTGCGATTGGTATTCAAGCCATATTAAATGATCTGATAGAAGATAAATCCTAGATAATTTTATGTCATGTCCGTCTCTAGAAGGTTACTACCGTGTATCATGGCGTGCATAAGATCCCACTGGTTATAAGATTTTTCTCCGATTTTGTTGACGTTTGTGTGTCACCTGTAAAAACGTCCCCGGATGTTCTGAAACCACATGCCCATATGCGTAGCTCCCTGTAACTCTGGTAGGTTCCTGAGTTAAAACTCACCTCATCACACACACAACACACAGGGATAAAGTAAATGGTGAAGATCGCCCTAACATTACAAAACATTCAAGTGTTTCTCACTGGACCTAGGTTGACTCGGATTGGATACCTAATAACTTAATATATGTAACAAAAACAGTGCAAGTTATATCACTTGGAATACACTTTATTGTGCCAAAATATTTTCACAGGGTTACAGACATTGTGGATGTAAACCCTGCCGCCTTTGCCTGACATAACCATCTTTCCCACATGGTGTGCTTCTCAAGTGCACCAACAGGCAGACACAGGAGAATGGAGTGAAACCCCACCAAGGCAAAGGGGGGCCTTTGGGAGGATGCTGATCAGGCAGGCACCCAAAGAGCCCTTTTTGCCAAACAAGGCCGCTTTGGCTGGAAAGGACCTATACATCAAAGGGGTGTAGTGGAGCCACCCATAAGTGCAAAAGAGAACGAAGGAGCAAGGATGGGGTGTCCCTGGCATGGAAAATGTGGATAGCAAGAAAAATATCAGTGATAAGTGGCAGTAACCATCATAGGCATCACTGACATACATTTTTTGCTAAACCACAATTGTAGATATGGCTCAGATAGCCCAGTACATGCATGACTGTTTTATACGGCCACTACCTTAGCATTGTAGTCCAATGCTAACATTTCCTCCATGACATCATGATAGGCATCCACATCTATGTTGACAAACTTAAATTCGGAGAAGAAGTGAAGCTCCTTGCTAATGTATTTTTTGACTGTAGCACCTTTCCATCTGCCCATCTTCTGGACTGTGTGTTGGTGTAACAGGCAAGTGAGAGGGCATTGGCACCCCCGACAGTAGAGAGTGTGTGTTCATACAGTCATTGGGAAAACCTGGAGTGGGATAACCCAGTTCAAGTGCAGCCATTTAAAGTAGCACTGATGTGCCAATCACTGACATCACAGTGGCACCCCTTGTCAAAATACGCCAACAAATATGTGTTGGGGTCTGAAGTGCTAGTGAAATGATACATACACCAAAAGGGCATGATTGAACTCCACCCACTAATAGGACAATAAAACATGGTCACCTGCCAGCCACACCATCAACACGTGGCTACAAGTGGTAGCAGCAGCAGAATGAATTGCAAGCCCATGGTCACAATTCAATAGTTATTAGTCAACCAAATTAAACTCACCATATTAAACTACATGCCACCACCTGAGTAGCCTCAGGCTGGAGGGAACCTCCACCATCTAGCCATCAAAGGGCCATTATTCAACATTATTATTAAATTGAACCACTGGTTGCCACAATGCACACAAACAACCACTTTCCCAGAGAAGAACAGAATTTTCTCCTTAAGAGCAAGGTGGACAATTCCAGGTTCAACCATCAAAACAATCAGAGCAAGAGGCTTGTGAAGAAGGAGCATTTCCAAGGAGCGCACCCTGGCCTCACTGGCTTTGTCTTTGAGAATGGAACAGACAAACAAATTTCCAATTTTGTCACCATCAACACACACATAAAAGCCCTCGTGAGACAACAATTTGATTTGTATATGCTGGAATGAATCAAAAGATGCTAGTGAGTCTGCCATAGGAGACAACCATAGTTACAGAGGCCAATGGATCAGTCTCCATGATGAAGGAAATCAAGTACGGGAAGAAGTATGATTGTTGGCTCACTCCTAACAAAATGGTGACAAAAGAGATGAAGCAGGTGTAATCAATTTACTATGAACAGTGTGATGAAGACATCAAGTTGAGCCTGACAGAGAATCTAAACTTCAAGGGTCTCAATGAGAGCAAAGACCTCATACAGCTGAACAAAATCTTACAGAGTGTGAATTTCAGCTACAAGCCCGGTCAAGAGGGCATTTCACCATGTGGAATGCCTAGCAAGATTTTATAAACCTTCACCAGCAAAAGCATCTGCAACTTCGATATTCTATGAGAGGTTCATCATCCTGAAGGAAGAAATGATGCACCCAACACCAATGTCCATGATGGTGGATTCATTGAACCCATAAACACCTGTGACAAGAATGAGAATCCAACTCTCGTCACTGATGCACAGAAGAAAAACTACATGGAACAGGGATGAGAGAGAATGCTAGCCATCCATATGCTTATGGGCACAGACAATGAACATATTGGGATGACCTAAGCTGAATGGTAGGAATATTTAGTTGTAGATAAACAATAACTTTTTGATAGAATGGAAGT
>JALLPD010001970.1:0-10987 GCA_036940065.1 Cyclotella cf. meneghiniana | reverse complement strand
TTTTCCTTGGATTCATGAAAAAGAAAGAAATAGGCTGATTGGTACCCCACATTCATGTCTCAATGGCTTGAGGCTGTAGAATTTCTTAAAGGTCTCGTTGATGAAGTACTTCTGGGGCATGAACCACATCTAAAGCTTTACCACCTGGTTTTGTGAGAAGTTTTATTGTTGGCAAAACTTTCTCATTATCTGACATAGATTCTGTTTTGAACATCAGATTTCAAAAGATGAGGAAGATTTGGTCGCATTTTTGTAAACAATGCTGGTCCAAAGAGCAACATCATCAGTACATCCTGTTTGGATAACAGTGCCTTGAAGTATGGTTGTTTGTGAGATGCTAAGTTTTAAGAAAAATGAATAAATAGAAAAATACCACTCACTGTTGCTGATTCCCAATTTACTTGTGATGATGATCATTGTGGTCAAGGAGTTGTTGAAGGCATTGTCATTGGCCCTGCCTAACATGGCGGGGTCTGCTTGCTTGTTGTTTAGTGTACCTTCATTGATTGTGTGTTTGCTAGTTTGGTGTGTTGTGTGATGTTTTTTCTAAATGATTTTACTGTCATTTGAAATCAAGATGCTCTGTGGATATTGGTAGAGGAAAGCTTAGAGGCAGACTAAGTAAGTAAAGAGTATGACATGTTGAAATTGTTTAGAGATCTTAGTGATTTTATTGTCATTTTTCTCATAATCTGGGTCACTGACCTGGATGACAACCATATGTATTGATTTTCAATACATTTCTGAAACATTGGTTTTCTTAGATGCCACCAGATAGTTTGTCACCTGCTGTGCCAGCAAGACATGGCCATTCCAGTAAGTTTTCTCCTATCAAGGAGGTTCCAGGTGCCATTTTAACACCATTGAAAGAACAATTTGACATTAAGATTGGAATTTCTACTGCCTCCACTGTGAGTTCATCTCATCAAGATCTTCCATTATTTCTCCAGTCACCATGAGTTTGACTAAGATCGATTTCAAGGATTTGGTTGCTGCTGAGCATGATTTATTATGATATTGTGCCTACATTCCATTCCACGGAATGGTGATTTTGAAAGTGTTTTGAGATCTTAGTGATTTTATTGTCATTTTTGTCATAATCCAGGTCACTGACCTTGATTACAACCACATGTATTGATTTTCAATAACTTTCTGTACATTGATTTTCTTCAATGTCGCCAAATAGTTTGTCACCTGCTGAGCAAGCAAGACAAGGTAGTTCCAGGAAATGTTCTCCTGTCAAGGAGATTCCAGCTGCCTTTTTTCCACCATTGAAACAACAATTTGCCATTGACATCAGAATTTCTACTGCCTCCACCATGGGATCATCTCTATCAAGGTCTATTTAATTTTCCAGTCACAATGAGCTTGATGAAGATCAATTTCAAGGATTTGGTTCCTACTGAGTATGATATGTTATGATGATGTACCTACATTTCAGTCATAATTCTGTCCATTGACTGGAATTATGATGATGAGAGTGTTTTAAGATCTAAGTGATTTTATTGTCATTTCTCTTGTTATCCAGGTTATTGACCTGGATTACGACCATTTGCATTGTTTTCCAATTTATTTCTGTGACATTGGTTATTCTGCAGGCAGAATGACCATGTGGTGCCTTGGTCCAAGGCTTCATGCCACTGTCTGTTAGATGTGAGAGTATGTACAACCTACTGTTTTAGGGGGAAGAGTGACACAGGTTGATGCAATGAAGTGTAACAAAATCCCTAAAATAACAGGCTTAGGGCAACTACCAGTCTAGTGTGTCCCCTTCGTGTACTGTAACACTTGGCTTCAGCTCATCATGGCTACCCATAGAAGGCAGGTATTCAATTGCAGCATTTTGGCAATGCAATTGAATAAACAGAAAATGTGAGGATCTTTGATCGTTTGACAGTGTTGGGGAGTGCATGCGTTGCGCATATTTCCTGCCAACAGGGTACAAACATTGGCAGCTCTCGGCTGCATGGGAAGTGTATGGGTAATGTTCGGGGATTATTTACTGGTCAGGTAAGTTATCCTGTGAGGCCTAATCCTTGTTCGTGCTGGCTACAGCTAGGGTAATGCACCACACGGAGACACACAAGCAGCTGTCTTGCAAGCTGGCCCTTGTCTATCAAGGATATTCTGTGGGCAGAATAACCATGCGATGCCTTGGTCCTAGGCTTCATGCGGCTGTCTACTAGATGTGAGAGTACGTACAAGCTGCTGTTTTAGGGGGAAGAGTGACACAGGTTGACACAGAGAAGTGTAACTAAATCCCTAAAATAATGGGCTTAGGGCAACTACTAGGCTAGTNTCTTAAAGAGGCAGTACGGGTGAGGTGGTGTGTTGGTGTTCTGTGGGGCTTGGCATGTATTGTAGCATAGTGACACAAAGTGCGATGAGATGAAGATATCTTGCAGCATTTGTAACAAGAAAATAAAAGAAAAAAATCTTCCTCCATGGTAGGAGTACCATGGGAGGTGGCGTTATGCGCAATTCCTTTCATGGGCGTGTAGGAGTAGAGTTGTTTTGAGGAAGGACCCTCGGTTGAGGTAGGAGTACAGAGTCAGCTGTAGGGTGAGAACCCATAGTGAGTTGGGGGTCACATAATAAGTGGCGACCATGGAGGAAGATGATGATGACCTTTCATGTCCTCTGGTGGTGACTGCCATGTGAATGAGTGCATTTGGTCAGCCGGTGTGGCCCAGAGCACTGTGTGCGCTTCTAGAGGTGGCAGATTGCTCAGCATGGGTTGGCCAGAGGTTGTCTGAGGTTAACTTTGAGCCGAATGGAGTGCCAGAGAGGAGCCCTGCCTTGACCTTTGTCAATCATGTGCTGTCATGTACTGAGCTCAATTGGCAGGATTATGAGGTCCCCAGGACCAACTGGATAATGTGCTTCCTCAATTAACCTTGCAGCATATGCCGGTGAGGTGCAGGGTGGAGGTGCTTTATGTAGACAACAATGAGTTTGAGGAAGAAGTAACTTGGGGATGTGTGTGATGATGTTTGTTGCTAGCATAACTCTCCAATCTTGTTGGTGTGTCACCCGTAGGTCCTCTGGTGGGGGATTGAGGAGACATTAGTGGAGTTGTTTGTGCGTCTGGAGTGCACTGCTAATTATGATGGTAACCCAAAGGTGATTTGTTCACTGATATTTTGCTGGGTTACATGGACTAGAATCCGGGTGAATTTCTGGCCTTGTTTGTATTATACTGGGGGATTACATGGTCATGTTCAAGCTGGGTGAGTGCTGCCTGTTTTTCATGTTCATTCAAGGATGCTTGTCATGGCTAACTTGTGCCGACTCTACAGGTATTGACAACCAGGCACGGGAGGTCAGCAATGATTGCTGTGCGTCAAGTGCCTGAGGATGATGGTACCATTGATGAGGATACTTACAGGGAATGTGCATGAGTGGAAGCTGAGTGGAGGCTGGAGGGGGGTCGATTCGTGCAGCCCAGGTGGGAGGAACCTGGAATACATAGGCCTTATGCTACTGCAGGGGATGAGGCCGCGCTAATGGTGGCTGGAGCAAGGCATCCAGCTTTGGTGCAGGGCCGCACTGGCGAGTGAGATAACTTGGTGCTGGGTGAGTGGTGTATTGAAGGTTGATGTTGGTTTGACATAGAGAATGATATGAGTGAGCATTTTGTGTTGTGTATAGGTGGCATAATGAGTCATGTAAAGTTATTTAGTAATGCGTTATGTGTGTAATCTGATGATAATGGTAGTGATGAATGCTATCATGTGTGCTGCCATGTGCCGGTATGGTGGACTGTTTCAGGGTGCCAGTAATCGCAACAGGCCAAGCTTGTGCAGTTCAAGCAGGCGGGTGAGATCCCCAGTGGGTGGATCCAGGCCCAGTGTGATGGCCTTGGTGAGCTCGGTGGCGGTGTAGATAGTGTTCTGCAGATACATGAGGAATTTTTGCTATGCCATCAGAGCCAGTTCTTGATGTAGGAGTTTGAGAATTGCACTTGGTGAAATCGGTTTGCTGCCATCACTTGGATGAAGTGACAGGACCAAGTGTGCAAGTCCTGGTGATCCTTTGAAATCAAGAACACTTTGTGGGCCATGTGGCGGAGGAATTCTGTGACTTGGTTGGCCGTGATCTGGTGGTGTTCACCCAATGGGGTGTCTAGATAGACCGCGGCTGGTGTGTTGGGCGGGGCACCAAGGAAATGGGCTTGGCGTATGATGTCAAGGCTTGCCTGCCTGTGACACATCCAGTCTGAGTCTTTTTGGTATTGGTAGGTGAGTTTCTGTCCATTGTCATTGTTCTTCTGCTTGCGTATGCAGAGCATGGTGAAGATGATTTCCTTGTCATGTGCGGAATGGATGCCGGTTGGATGAAGCCCTGATTCTGCCATGAAGCTGAAATCATTGGAATTAATGGGCAGCAAAGATTGGAAATGACGGACAGCGGCATTGTGTGGTCACCCCATTGGGGGTCATCAATGGTTTCAAAGACAGTGTGGTGGTCAGAGCACCATTCTGATTTGTGGAATCCCGTGTAACATCCAAGGACGATCCAGTTGGTGATGGCCCTGAAGAGGGAGTCACAAGATGTGCAATGGGCAAGGCAAGCTATGTAGTGGAGCATGCTGTCGGAGATCATCTCCTGTCATTTAGGTACTGTTTTGTATTTTTTGATGGCATTGGTCATTATTTTAATGTAATCTAAATCTACCAATTTTGGGTGTGCCAGTCCGCAATCCTCATGTAATGAGGTGGCCTGTTTAACGTAGCCTATGAGTGTGGTGTGGCAGATGCATACACCCGAGATGGCGTTTCCCTTTATGAGGGAGACCATGTAGCAGGCCAGTATCCAGTTGCATCCTGTGAGAGGGAGATCAGGTGTCCATGGGTCCTTCAGGTCGATGGTTCTGTACCAGGATAGGTAGTGAACCTTCCTGGATCTGTGAGTAACTGCCTGTTTGTTGTGAGTTGATCCATGTAAGCGGTCTGCAATAACAATGCAATGATCAACAAGAGACGCTCGGCATTTGGCTGGTAGCGCCAATAGCCATTTAGCTGGGGGTCTGTGGGAGTAGGCAGGAGAAGTGAAATGAGAGCGATGATTTGGACAGTATGCATAAGATGCTGTTGGCAATGACATTAGACTTGGTGTTGATGTGGCCAAATGTGTAGCCAATGTTGTTTCCTAGCAGGAGAGCTGCCTGAAGTTGTGCAAGTGCATGCCCTATGGGGCTGGAGGTGCAACCCTTCTTGAGCCATGACTCACCTTGTGTGTTGTTGCATTCCAAGAGGAAGACTGGGTGTGGATCCTCCAGTGATTGCCCAAAGTTCCGGTAGTGGAGGAAAAAAACCAGCATGGTTATTAGCTGCTCCATGCTGATGAACCTTGGGTCATTGCAGCCAGAGATGTGGCAGCGTGTTTGTGCCTGGATGGTCTTGGGCCATTCAAGTTACCACCAAAAGGTGGCAGCCATGCAGTAGCCCCTGTGGTGTGGAGGCAGGCATCGCTCCTGATGGTGCCAAGGGGTTCCTGTGGATGAGATGGGCAATGGGACAGCATTTTGGAAATGTGCTGCCATTGAGAGCATGCTTGATGATCCGCAGGTCACATTTCATTTTGTTGTTGATGAAATAGTGGTGTGTGCTCTGGTGCAGAAGTCTGGCATTGGTGCCCTGGCTGAAGGGATGTTTCTTGTCCCTGTCTTCTGTCTGCAGTGAGGATTTGATGGTCTTCAGCGTGGTATGGAAAACCCGGTTTGTGAGTACAAGGTGGGCTTGGGTCATGTAGAGTGCATGTGCTAGGGACACATAAATGTGCCCTAAGAGGAACTGCAGCCATGGAGAGCCGAGGCCAATATGGTTAAGATTGCCTGTGAGTTCTTCTACCTCCCGGAAGGTGAACTAGCATTGGAGTGGGCCCCATGTTGTGTGCAGCAAGGTGCAGACATCAGCAATGAATTCTGAGGGTACGCCAACCGTGAGGCGGTGCAGGTCAAGGGTGAGACCCAGGATGAAGTTCACTGGGGCAACAAGCATTTCAATGAGTTTGTCCCAAGAAATGGGGTCTTGGTGATGCTGTAGGTCATCCATCTGAAGTAGTATGAAGATAGCTTCAATGCTCGTGGCAATGGCCTGCTCAAGACAGGCCCTGTCCGCAATGTCGAGGTGGATATCATTGTCAAGGTAGATGTGGTGAGTTATAGGAACTGGATTGCTGGTTTTGTCAAGCACACCTTGGTTGCGTGCATCAGGCACAGCATGTGTGAACATGGGTATGGAGCGTGATGCTAAGGACCAGCACCATTGGATATTGTCCAGGATATTGCAGTGCTTTTGTGGGAGGATGACATTGTGGAACAGCCTCTCTGTAAGAACAGCTTGTATTTGATGCACAGCTTTCCAGTTAGCGGGGCTGAAGTCTGTGCCAAAGGCTTGGCCTGCGTGTGAGAATAGGTATTTGGCCATGATGTATGAAAAAGCCCCAATAACATCAGGGTGGTGCTTGATCTGGCAGAAGCAGGACTTGACATCATTGGTGTGGACCACAATGTTGTTGAATGGGTATGTGATGCATAAATTGTATGCGTGTGGCAGGATGGTGCACCATACTGAGCCAAATTTGCAGTGCAGTTTGGATCCAAATGGTGTGGAAGTCATTGAGTTGATGGGGACAGATTCCCAGCAATACTTGTATGATGAATCAAAGATTTGGCAGTCTTTTTTGCTGGGCTTTATGAAGAGTGCTGCAGTGTGATGAAGCAATGGGGTACAAAATGCCAAAGCCAGTATGATAGGTGAATGTCGAAATTGTTGCACTCTTCCTTGTTCATGGTTGCCATGACTTTGTTGATGTGCATGGCAAAGGAAGGGGTGGTTGCCCTGGTGCCAGTATAGGAGGGTGTCATCCCTGGTGGTGTTTGCATTAAAATGGTTTGGGCACCCTACAGTCATGACCCGGACATTGTTGGCTATCAGCTTCTTGTCAATGTCGTGATGCACAGGGCATGTGCAATGCCTGGTATGTTACGGTAGGCTCCGGTGTAGTTGTTGCCAAGGAACCAAACTGCATTCATGATGCTGAGGTTGTAGTGGAGGAGGCATGCTAGGAAAGCTTGTGCTTTCTCTATGCATAATTGGTCCTGGCATGCTCAGTCTTCATTGTAGTCAGAGAACCGTTGGAAGTCATAGTGTTGCAGGTGTGTGTATGCAAGAAGGAGGGGCAAAAGTAGTGGGTGTGTTTTGTGCAGAGCCAGGATGGTGCTAGGTGTGAAGTATCCCATTTTGAGTATGACAGCAAATGTTATTTCAAAAGATGCATCCTGATGGAATGAATGGACATTGTTGGGCTTCTCGAAGCCTCATGTCAGCAGTGTGTGTGGTTGTGGTGATGTGGCTGTGCTCGGCCATGAAGACTGATCTTGTGTGGTGAATGTCATTGTCGCAGGTGGCGAGTAAAAGATAGGATGAATAGAACACCTCATCAAGGCCAGCCTTGGTTGGGTCATAGTCAGTATGGCCAAGGTACTTGGTATTGTATTTGTGAAGCAGTTCTATGTCATTGGTTGAGGAGAAATATGGTAGCTTCTCCATCTTGATGCAAGTACACGTGGAGTGTGACCATGTCGCGGCAGTGGTGTGTGTAGGCCTCACCTGCTGCAGGTCACTGGGGTCTGTCACTGTGAGAATAGCCCCTGGTGGATGTGTGATGGGCTGGTCATCAATGTGTAGTGGCCGGGAGAGTCGGTAATTTTTAGACATAATCACAATATGGGGTACATTAATGTTGTAATGTGGTCTAAGTTTAGTTGGGCTAGTTTGTTGTTAGTGTCTGCTTACGCTGTCTTATCACGGTGCATGGTGGCTGTGTTTGCTGCAACAGTGTGGTGCCAGCGAGGTTGGCAGTCCTAGCCTTGAGCTTGCTATGTTGACGACTTTCTTGTTCCAGTTGAGGGAAGGCATCTGGTCAACAAGTGCATCTATCTGGCGAAGGTTGCATCCGGCACTTGGTGATGTCCAGGTCGTGGATCATCTTGCGGCAATGTTTGCCATCACAATGGCAAGAGGCACATAGGCAGAGCATTGGGTTTGGTTCGTGGACCAAGGGTGTCATCTCATCCAGTTTTCCTTTAAAGATAAAGGTACTGGTTAGATCATCAGAGATGGGGGCTGGCAGCCAGGTGCAGGCTTTTTTGGCCTTGGTAGGAGTTGAGTAGCCAGCCACAGGATTGGGGGCTGTGGCATGCTTGATAGTCTTCTTCTGCTTGGACTTGGCTTGTTTGGATTCATCTGCTTGGAGGAGTGGATAAGAGGGAATTGTGCTTGTGCCGCATTTGAACTTGTGTAATGTGCTGATGCAGTCATCAAGCAGATCAAAGGTCTCTAAAAACTTCTCCGTGGCGATGTCACCAATCCTGTTGTTGGCAATGAGGAATGCGTTTTTTGTGTGGTGGACAGGGTGCATGCGTAGGATGCTCTGTTGGTCAATCATCTGGATGATCCATAGGATGAGCAGCTTGTGGGGCTGGTTGCTCTTCTTGAGGTACTCTTGCATGGAAGGCAGATGTGATGTAGAGGGCAAAGGTGTGTGTGACCACAAACATCGTGGGGGTCTTGATGTCAAGGAGAGAAAGGTTGCAGTGGAACTGCACCTCAATGACAGCACAGATGTTGGCTAAATGCGCTCGTAGCTTGTGGATGTTGCTGATTGCAGTGCTTGTTGTGATTGTGGGGCACACCTTGCTTAGATTCTTTCTTGATTCCCCGAGGATTTCCTCTGCCTAACAATCGTAGGATGCACTCTCATGTTCTTTGGCAAGTGACTTGGAATTGGGGATGAGGTAGAAGTAGTAGAAACATTTCTTGCTCTTCCGTGAGCTCAATGGATTGCATTGTGGTGACCTTGTAGTAGCTGGCCTTGTACTGTGCGTAGACCAGTGGGTCATGGTGGGGGAGGTTGACTTCATGGTGGAGGAAGTTGGTGGAGTCCCGGAGCAATTCGTGGATGTTGATGAACATGTTGGCCATGTTCTTGTTGATGGTGACCCTGTCGGGCAGACTATAAATCCACTCTACATTCTCTGTGAGAACTGAGAGTTGAAGGGTCTGATAGGTATGGTCCCAGTCCAGGTTGGCAAGATGTGTGTGATCCCGGAGGCATTTTTGGAGGGGTGCTTCCTTGAAGGTTGTTTCCATGCTACTAGCAGCGCCCTGAGGAATCTTGTGCCTGCATGGTAAGCTGGTTGTGGGGACGGTCAGGTTGCCAAGGCAAGACAGGGTGTTATGCTTGCTCGGGGCTTGGGTGTTGGCGGAGCACATGAAGTGCTCATGGGTGCATTGATGGCAGTCTGTGCCTTGTCTTCTTTGTTGTTGCCAACTCCGTAGACTTTGCAAAGTGGTGCAGTTATCCAGTCTTGCCTGGAGGAGAGGCATGGGAAGACGAGGTGGATGTTGATCTTCCCAAGGCTGTCATTGGTCAAGAGGTGAGGGAGTTTTGTAAACTTGGTGTGGTCAAAACCAATGGCGCATCATGCCCAGAAGGCTCCACCAGGTAAGGTGGTGTCCGGGATGTTGATCATGGATTCGGAGATGGTGCCTTTGGTGGTATCTTCCATGCCAAAAGGGATGAGAAGTGCCATGGGCAAGAGGATGATTTTGTATGAGGCGGCGCTTGCAGACATGTCAAGGAGAGGAGTTGGGACAGTAATCTTGTTGGGTGTGAAGGTGGGGCCCGCACAAAAGCAGGGCAGTACATCATTGGTGCTGGCATCTGTAATGCAGGCAAAAGAATTGGCGGCATCAATGGAAGTGTATTCCACCCTCAGGATCCTGTGGTCATTGCTGCTGTGGCCGAGGAGGTATTCGTGTTCAATGCCAGTGTCAGGTGCACCGCTGTGGCTGGAAGATGGGGCGGATGCATCTGCCAGGTGTGATGATGTAGAAACCTGCAACAGGGGTGTTGTTGGCCAAGATGGTGATATGATTGGAGGTGGACATTCTCTTACAGAAAACGTTGCCCTGCAAGGTGGCCTTGTCGGTTGAGCTCTTAAAGAGTGTGATGATGGAAGATGTGGTGGCTACCCAGGTGGGGGCTGAGGTGCGCCCAGAGGTGTTAGTGGTTGCAAAGTGCAAGAGAACAGGAGGACCTGTGAGAGGTGTGTGGTAGGACTTAAATCAAAGGCCATGTGGTAAAGCTTAAAGTGAAGGCCACTGGAGAGGACTCCATGCTAATGGGTTTTGAGGTGGGTTCCTCATTCCCCAATGAGACTGCCTGCAGGTGCAGACTCCATGCGAGTGAGACAAGCTTTGTGCTCTTGTTCACAGGCAAATAATGGATTGTCATGCAACAGTCAGAACTGCTGCATTGGTGGCAAGATTCCCCAGGAACTACCGATACATACCTTGTGCGATGGACATGGCAATGGAAATGGTGATGAAGGAGAAGGTAGGAGAAGAAGAAAGTTTTTGGAAGGCTTGCCTGTAGAAGGCAGGTATTCAATTGCCGCATTTTGGTAATGCAATTGAATAATTGGAAATATGAGGATCTTTAATCATTTGACAGTGTCAGGAAGTGCATGTGTGGCACATATTTCCCGCTGACTGAGTACAGACATCAACAGATCTTGGCTGCATGGGAATAGTATGGGTGATGTTTGGGGATCCTTTACTAGTCATGTAAGGTATCCTGTGAGGCCTAGGTGTTGTCTATGCTGGCTACAGATAGGGCAATGTGCCGTGCCAAGACACACAAGTAGCTGCCTGGCAAGCAGGCCCTCGTCTCTCAAGGATATCTTAGATGCCACCAAAAAGGGCATTACTTACTGTGCAAGCAAGATGCGGCCATTATAAGAAGTCTACTCCCGCTGAGGAGGTTTCAGCTGCTATTTCCATATCAATTTGCTGGAAAAATGGAAATGTTCACTGCCTTGACCATATGTGAGTTTCTCTATCAAGGTCCACCATTCACTGTTGGGTTCTTGACACTGGTTGGCTTATGCTTGATCCCATATGATTCACATAGGGCT
>JALLPD010001969.1:0-10992 GCA_036940065.1 Cyclotella cf. meneghiniana | reverse complement strand
CAGGGTTCGGTTCCCTGGCCCTGATCACCTGTTTTAGGCCCGGTGTATCCTTGGCCTACGTCTTTCATACATTCTTGATATAAGATAGAGTTCTACAATCAAGTCACGACAAGTGTACTGGGTAATTCAGGATGGGTGTGGATTTCATTTTGTGATGGAGTTATTGGGATTTGTGATTTGTCCCATGGGTGGGGCTCATGCTATCTGATTTTGCAATATCTCAATGATTCATGCAGAAAAACACATTTTTTGTCAGAAAGTGGATAAAATGGGATTTATGATTTGTCATTTGTTATTTGTTATTTGGATTTTTAGGTATGCTCAAGTCTGATAGATTATCTGGCTGGACACATTAGCATATGGTTCTGTACAACAACAACATATCTACTGTAACTATTAGAATCTAAGGATTTCATAAAGATAGTCTCATTTATCAAAATCTCATCATTTTTTTGGAACATTTTAGTTTTTGAGTCCTTTAACCTTCTTTCAGTCTTGATGCAATTAGACTAGATTTTCAATTGCATGACCAATCTGCCCATATCATTGGCTTCACCTAATTCTTTTTGGTTCAAAAGTTGCTGTTAATCAGCATTAAACATACTGTACATCACCTCACATCACATGATGTGTTTTTGGTGAGCTTACATAACCCGTGTAATTTTCATCTACTAAAAATGCTACCATAACTCCCATCCAGAATGGCTTGTTCCAATTGTTGAGATCATTCTGCCATCATGGGGAGTTTGTTGATGGGCATGATGGCGCTGTAGGTTTGGGACTGACTCCTAACAGGGAGTCCCTCCTTCATCAATCCACCCGCCTTTGAACATCCCCATGATGGTGCGTTAATGGTGTCTCCAATGTCGGTGATGTGTACAGTGCCTCCAATGGTGGCATCTCCAAATATGATACTTTCGATGATTGCACCTCAAACGATGACACCTCCAAAGACTGTGCCTTTGATGATGGCATGTCCAAAGAATGCGCAACCGAATATGGTGCAGCTTCCAAAGACAGCGCCTGTGATGATAAAGCCTCCTTAGATGATGCCTTTGACTACGGCTCCTCCAACAAAGAATTCTCTGATGATAGTGCTTATTACGATAGTGCTCTCCAGTTTGGCAACTTTCCAGTTCACACGGGGCACATGGCTTGTTTGCATCTGGTTTGGGGTTTCTGCTGTACCAGGGTGACTGTTGTATTGTTGTGTCTGCTGAAAACAGCATCATAAGATCTCGCTGCTTTTTTCTCTCCATTTTCAAAATGTTCTAAGGCTGTAAATTAAATTGTTTGACATTGACAAAAGAAACTGATCAACTGATAGATAAAGTAATAGTAACAATTATTAATTCTTGGATGTTGTGGATTTCACTTGTCAAACTCGCGGCGTTCTGACTGTCGCCCCGAAAACATCCCAGCAGTGCGACCTTTGGTCAAGTGGACATCATGACCCTCGTCCAACGCTGGTGTCAGAAGGTTTTTCGCCTTTTTGCGTCACGTCCGTCGTCCGCCCGTCGACTGACATCGCCGATCGCCTCGTAGAAAAACAATTTCCATCTGATTCCGGAAGATCGCCAGATGGCGTCCTCTCTAATTTCTGAAAATACGCAGTTATGACCTCTAGATGACGCATGAATCCTGTACATGCACGTTGATTTTTCAAAGATTCAAGAAAGCAACGAGTGAAAATACAACCCAGAAGTCATAAGGCAGTACGGTATTGTACCGCACGGTGTAGTGGTAGATGGCACTTCTACAAGAGAAGTAAGTGTTCGTACAAAAAATTTGATGGGTAGGTAATGTATAGACATAGTATGCATTCAAAATATTCACCAGCAACCACGATCACGATTCACAACGGGCAGCACACCTCTCGCACAGCAAAAACAGGTCCCCCGCCCTCGCCTCGGCCGCAGACGACCCCGAAAGCAAAACAACGATCCTAGTATTGTAGCTTATAGCAACGCAGTGACCAGTGAAAATAAGAGTAGTATTATAATGATGACCGCTGGAACTCACCGTGGCGACTCGTCACCGTCGCCCACCGGCGACGGCAGCATTGACAGCGGCGATCGAGAATACGCTTCCAACGGAGTTGGGGAAATGTGCCCCCACGCTGCCACGAAAATTGACACGTTCCCCGCGAGTAAGTTGCTTTGCTTGGAATTTCCCTTGCGCGATCGCGTCGCCCCCCCGCATAGCCTGTAATTACTGTTCTTTTGCAGAAACCCACAGCCTCATTACACACCTGACCCAAGCCGACCCCCAGGTGGCTGCATTCTCCGCTGACGGCTCCTCCTTCGACGTCTTTGACCAAGCCACGTTCTCCCAGCGTTATCTTCCACAGTACTTCAAGCACAGTAATTGGGGGAGCTTCGTACGCCAATTAAATCTCTACGGGTTCACCAGCTCACGTCTCAAGGCAAACAGCGATGTGGTGGTGTGGAATCACGAATTTTTTCACAGGGATCACAAGGAGTGGATTCCAAACATCAAACGATCCAAGAAGAACAAGAAACCCTCTGCTAAACGGGCTCCTCTGCAGTCTGTTGGGAGCAGCCCCGAAGGGGACTTTGGCCGTGGATCTACGTCCCCCCAGTCTCACTCGATGTTCGAGCCAACCGATGGGATGGCCACATTGACACCCTCTGATCGCGAATGGCTGCAATCTGAGTTCGCTGACCTTAAAAAGCAGAACAGACATCTCCAGGAGAAGCTTGACTTATTGATCAATCACACCTTCAAATCTCAGTGCATCGATGACGCCCAGTCTGGCGCGAAACGTCGCAGGACTGCACCCCACTGGTCTTCACAAGATATCCCCCCAAGTCCTGTTCGCAGATCTTCTTCTGACAGAGCCTACAGTCAGGATCCCGAAGACTCTTTCAAAAGTTATATTGATGTGATGCTCACCGATAATCCGAATGAAGAAAGTAAGTCATCGGCTCTTGATCAGTATTCTCAAGACGCATTTGTGCATCCCGGATCATATACGCATCATAGGAGCTACTCGCACCGAGACCAGCATTCAGGAGTCGCAAGTGTTGTTAACTCCCTCGACACAGGATCAGAAACCATGAACACCCACCCTTCGTATGATCGACAGGCAGATCACTTCGCGCCCCCTCATACTAACGGAGCTTATCAACCGCCGAATTATCCCCCGCAGCCTCAATACATGCCACCGCCGCACACAAGAACTGAATGGGTTCCCAGGGTTAATCGCGCGTCTGACAAAGTTCTAGGCCCCGCACCAGTGCATTCTTCACGAGTTGCTCCGCCTTCTGCCATCGTAGAGCCAGATGAAGAGGAGGATCAAGTCCCTCAATGGGTCACTATTGTTGCCCCATCCTGCTCTGTCTCTCCAGAAAATGTCTTACCAACCAGGGAAGACGAAGAGCAGGGTAATCTCATGATGGACATGACTCTTGTTTCTGCTCATCTTGTTCAATCTCACCTTGAACTCGAGAATAATGCTTCAAGGCTCATTATAGAGCACAAGCGACATGCAAAACAAATCAACAAAAGAGTCATGTTAGCAGTAGTTGTTTTGGCTGTCGCTGCTGTCATATCATTGACTTCTGCTATCTTAACTGGTGGACACGTAGTCTATGAAGAAGAAATGATCGAAGATGCAACTACTAAGTTCAGTTCGCTCCTTCGTGCCGCTTCATCTAGCAATGATGAAAGGAGGTATAAAGAATGGAATGCCACGTACTTGGAAGTTCCTTCAGATTCTAACACCAATGGCAAGGGTGTGATTTCAGGTAGCGAAAACAGTGGTTATAACCCTTGGAAATCTGTTGATGACGATGGCGGAACTCGTGACTCAGTTTCTCAGGGTTGGTCAAACGGTGGTAGTCTATTTGATCGAGACTTTCCGGAAAATCCGAAGCAAAACTTCTCTGACCCAACCATGTCGAAAGAAAATCTGCTTGTGCAGAATTCCACTTCTTCAAATATGAATGACGCACCAACAAGGAACACTCTTCCCTCCAGAAATAGCATTTTATCGTTCACCGAGTTCTCATTGACCACTAATGGGGGCGTTGAAGTTTTCCATTGTTACCAGCAACGTTAGAAGGTCTGATGGCTATTGTGTCTAGGTGGATGCCAAATATTATGGGTCGAGACAGTGAATTTTCACGTGAGGTTTTGTATGTTTCTGTTGCGTTCTAATTGACTGGTGCCCTCTCCTCATGTTGGTATACATTTCTCTCCTTTGTTACGCAGTGTGTTGATGTTATGTGCAGAAGGAAAACAATAATATGCTTCGTTCCCCTATCTGGACTTCCCGGAATCATGTCATTTTGTTTCTCATAAATGGAGCCTTTGTACCTGTAGTTCTAACTCCTCTTCGGTTCCGTCCCTAGTAAGATTTAAGTCACGATGTTTGGAGCTTGCCGTCCTTGATTAAATTTGTATTAAATACACAACAGAGCGAATCAAAACCCTAGTAAAACTAGTTTTTTCATTATGAGAATGGACAGAATCTCTGTTCTATTTGTTGACCAAGCAATGTTACACGCAGCATGACTCAAGAAGAAAAGTTGAAGCGGCACATAAGATCATGTATATTTTGGAATAAGGGCACAAAGTCAAAAACGGCGTATGCAGTCATAATGATGCCACGCACAAGAGAGGTTATCATAGCGGTCTAAACTATGTGAAGGTCGATATACATCGGTCAGAAACAGTTTCTTTTCCATTGACATAAAGACACTTTTAATGAATGACAAAAGGGCTATCTTCTAATTACGTTCCAACATATCACTTATCGGCTTCGGACTTCGCTTCACAACAAACTTCGTAGTATACGAACCTTGGAGGCTCACGACAAACAGCAGGATTAAGTAAACATGAACCGTCGTGAAGACGAGCCAGTGCGTGAAGTTCATGGTTGGCTGTATTTCAACCCCAATCTCATCGGGCATAAACGTTGCAAACAATACGTCTTCATTGCCAAATGCTGAGCCTCGAGCAGACGGCGCTGAGGGCAAGTCGTATCTATTGGTGGTTGCAACCGCCATGCTTCCTTCGTCTTCCTCGACTGATGACGTCATGAGCAAAGACAATTCTTTATGGAAGGCAATAGCATTCTCCAGTAAATACATGCGATGTCTTTCGAATTCATCATTGAATCCACGCGCAACTTCAGCAGCACTACCCAATGCATCATCCAACGTGGATGATATTTCCGCAGCCCCATCTTGCATCCATTTGGAGAGTGTGTGGGCTTGTGAGCTCATAGTGTCCATAGAATGTATCGCGAAATCGATGAGATGAGACATGGGATTACCAACAGATTGGCTCCCCGATTTCTTTGTCGAATCATGTGCGATGGGTACGGCAGAAGACATGCCTTTTACTTGCGCGAGAGGGGCGAGCAAAAAAGGAAATCCATCCGCAAAGTGTGACTTGGCATCAAGGCTAATAGGATTATTGTTCAGGTATTCTGAAAAGATGCCTTTGGCCATGTCTGGTCGAGGAAAGATATCCATCACCCTTCCATCCAATCGTATCTAGAAGCACATTAAAATGCGCGGCAAGACTCGGTAAGCAAAGAAAAACACCGTGACTTGAACTCGAAAATTGCGACGTACCTCAAAATCACCATTCTTTCTCCAAGTAAACACCAACTCTGTTCCTCTTGCACAACACGACGGCTCTGCTTCATATTCGTCCGGTGCAGTCTGTCCGCAAGAGCAGTTGCTCGAATTTTCTTTGCTCTTGATCTTTTGCAGCATTCTTTCGTCTGACATGCGCTCCCTGAAACTAGATTCAATTATTAATGATTTCATTTCATCCGTTAGTAACGACCAGTCAGCTAACAAAATAAGAGAGAATATGAGCACGAAGGAACGGAAAGGAATTAAAATCAGCACATGACGAACTTGGGACGTACCTTCCAAACTCTTCCTCATGGCATCTGTGGATAGTTGCATGTTGGTCTTGACCATGAGAGTTCTATCAAATAATCCTCCTGGGCTTTTCATCGGATCTTCTCCTGGCGATGGCATATTCATTAAATGCTCATAAAAGTCGTCACGTTTTCGGAGTTCGTCTGATGACAAGGTGGCATATCGAGCGAATTTGGGGTCGGCAAGAACGTCTCGTTTTGCTACGTAGAGGGCTGCGCCGTACACCTTTGCGATTAAGTTACATTTCCTCACGTTAGCTTACGAGAAAAGATCATTCTGAGACGAAAAACAATCTTGATTCAGTGATTACCTTTATATTGAAGGCCGTCCGATAATACTGCCCCACACCCATCAAAGTATGCCTCCCTGCTTCTTTCTTAGTCTGCCCCAAGTAGTCGCAAAGATCTGTCGGATACTCCAACGATGTCAACGGATCAGTCCAAATTCCATCTTGGGAGGCCTGTATGTAGGGATGGACAGGGATCTTAATGTTGGGGCGATGATGTGAGGATGTCTCTGTGCTGTCATTCTCTCTGGCCTCGATTTCGCTTAGTTGCGCGGTAAGTTTTCGATGAGACTTTTCTCTATGCAGCAATGACGAGGGATGCGATGCCTTAATTTGACTTGGATCCACTTTCTCAAATCGGCCGAATTCGGCTTTGTATTCACCAGAGCCACCCAAGGCCTGCAGAGGATGAAAAGATAGACCTTGGACAGCAGTGTTAGCAGCGTCTTGAATGTGAGACGCACTCGTTCTAGCCAAGATACTAGTCTTTCGAGCAGACCCCTGGTCCAGACCTGTGTGCAGCATGCTTTCTGTAGATTTCACGTCAAAGTGACGTTGTTTCGTATTGGATGCATGCTTTTGGCTATTTGTCCGGGATGTGGGCATGTGGTGATCAGAAGAGTTGAGTGACGACCATGGAGATGTGCTGTTTGCTGTCGATTTCTTCATATCTGACTGTTTTGATAAGGATCCTTCCAGAGTGATCCATGGTGTCCATTCTTCGCCATTTGAGGCGTAATGGCCCAGCCTAGACAATAAAGACGGGTACCTGACGAGAGCGAATCCGACCAAAGTACTGTCCTCGGCTGTTGACGTTTGTTTCTTTTCGTATTGACATGGTAACAGAAGTGCTTCTGTACCGTTAACACGATAAACGCATTTCGTATCTATATCCGCATTAGGAAAATTCAGGATCCTACGATGACTCCCCGCAGTTGTCTGGGAACCAATCCAACTTCGTCGAGTCATTTTTCGTCGTTCACTCCGTGTGAATTGCCGCATTAGTACCCCATCTTGATTGACGTGCCACAGCCAAGCTTCTTCCGAGGAACATGGTCCCAATTGCAAGGATGGATCGCCTGTGGATGAAAAAGATACCAGACATTCCGATCGAGGGTAACTGTTTCGACTATCTTCGCCCCACCATAAAAATCTTGTTTTTTTCTGTTGTGGCTTCAAGAAATTATTTCCAAATACATAATCGTCTGCATCAACCAACTCGAGGGCAAATCCTTCTTCGTTATGAACCTCAAAGCCATGCATTTCCCCATACTCGTTCGTAGACTGCGACAGCGATACCCGACTGTTACGTTCACAGAAGAACGGCCAGACACATACCGTCTCCTCTCCATCCTGTTTTGAAGAATGCATTCGTTGCCTCCTCTCCTCCCTCCTCCTCCTGTGAATTCGCTGCCGTCTCTCCGCACCCGTCCCCTCCCTCCGTCGTACCCTCCAAAGAATGTCACCACACTCTCCGTATCCCCCGATGCCCAAACAGCGCCCCTCCTCGTCTTGGAACCAAAACGGATCGTCTAGCACGTTGTCCAGTCCATGGCTCAAGGCCAGCTCGACTAACTCGGCAAGTCCGCGAGGAGCTGACTCGACGTGCAGACGTTGGAGATAAATGGTCTGCGCGGGATGGACGGCGGTGATGCCCGGCCAGGAGAAGAAAGCGCGGCGTGAGGATGCGCTGGGCCTGCGGTGAATGTTGGTGGAGACGCCCAGGAGATGGAGGAGGAGGAAGAAGAGGCGGGAAGAGCGGGTGTGCATATGAATAGTGGATGTTGCAGAGGGTGTGTGAGAGGTGTGTGGGGAGTGACGACGACGTGGACGCGAGGGCCTGACAGGCGGTGGACGACTAATGATGCGTTCGGTTGGAGATGGCGGCAGCGGAGTTAATCGGCTGGGTTCTTTGGAAACGGAACGATGCGATGACGACGATTGAAGTGATATCAATAGCGGTGCTACCGAGGACGACTCCGAACGTGCGTTCGCAGTCTCTGTGATGGTGGCAGTGCAAGTCTCATGGTGGTGGTGTCGATACATGCCTAATACTGGCTTGGACTGGCGAATAGACGACTGTTCTAGTTGGCAAATTCGGTGCTTTCAAGACTTCTTTTATATGAGATATCGAACGCAGCAGAACAAATAATTATTCACCCTTTGCAACGTCGGGATTATCTCATTTATTTACTTCAATTATGACAACGAAACTCACTAAGCCTTTGAAAATGTATGAGTGATGTGGTCAACTGTTGTCAGAACTCGGGGAAATGGAGCATCCGTGCTCGAAGTTACTCTAGTGATCTATGCAGACAACTGCGCTGACATGACAAGACGTGTCGTCTCTATTGAGAGAAAGCGACCGGGCGAACTCTGAATGGAACAAGATGTCAACCAATGTATATTGTATTGTATCTATGTTGTCTTTGTCATCATTTAGAGATGACTATGGCGCCTTGCGCTTTATGCACCAGGTTTCGAAAAGAAACGCCATCGAGAAATCGTGGGAATAAAAACGCTGTCGGACAACAAGACAAGTTTGTGCTCATGCCCGCTTTTTTGATTATTATGATACACATATATTTTCCAGTATGGTCTCCTAATAGTTGTATCGCTTACTGAATCCGAAAAATGGTCGACCAGTCAATCTCTCGCCATTGAGTTGTTTGCATTCTACGTGGCCATGACAATCAGAACCCTTCCAACTTCAACACACGTCATTCCATCGCGACACGTCTATCATACAAATACTACAATACCACAGACGTGGTAGATGCAACACCCACTAACATATATCATAAAATATTATAATATTTTTTATGTAAAGAGCAGAATAATACATAATATTATACTTAACCCTCCAAGCTGTCCTAATGCAAAAACCCGCAGTAGTCCAACTACTATTGCTAAAACAAGCAGTAGTATTGCCCATTTTCAGATATCTTCAGGTTTGGAGGGCTCCCAGACTTCGCTGATCGTACCATTGCATTCCTCGCAAAAAAAACACCCCAGATCAACCCCCATATGAAGAGGGTTCATTTCTATTGCGTGTATTCCATCTATGTCTTCGTTGGACACTAGCAACAGGGCTCCATCGTTGCCTCAACTACCAGATCCGCCAGAGGTCGAAGCTGTGCATCATGATAACTCACTCATCCCCGTCGCCATATCTGCCTCTATTATAGGAGGTTCCGCCAATGCTGGTGTTGCCATGGTATCAGCCTCATCGGTCAAAGATACCATTGTTGACCGGTGTCTTTGTTGCAACAGCTCTTTCCATTGACCCAACCTTCATCCCCATTCCCATCACACACAATGTAGATGCAACTGAAGACCACAACACTGCTGTCACTCTCATCACCAAGTCATGCAATGTTTCCATCGTTGCGAAACAAATATGGTTTGGGTTCAATTTCTAGGAAGAAATCTAGGGCTTAAACACAAGTACAATGTAGAACATATAAAATTCAATGTAATTTGTCCATAGTTTGTTCATTAATTTATTATTTCATAGAGACATCGACTCAATAAATACTCTATGAACCCAGGCTTCCATATTACATTTTGTTGTATGACCTGTGTGTATTTGTCGGAATTCACTATGCAATACATGAAAACCTCTCGCCAACTCTCCACAGTACTGCAAACCATGGTGGCATTTGTGTACAGGTCTCCACCGAAAGCCACCAACCATCCTTCCACTGGAGATTGATTCACAAATTCCCTCACATTTGTGATAGGATAAGTAGTGTTTTCAAATGAAATGCAAATTTTAACTTTCTCACCACCTGTGAAATCAATGTGTCCATGAACAGAGTCAGGTAGAACTGATTCAAAGGATTCATTGTTTCTGCCAAACATGTCTGGGAGCTCACTCTCATCTTCATCAATGTCTCTATGACCAGTGTAAATGTTGTTGGCATCGGGGCAAAGGCTACGAATGAAGGAGACAACACATTCAGGGATGCCAATACAAACCCTCCGGCCAATGGTTCCATGCTCCCCCAAAACAAAACAGCGATAGAGATGGTTTCTCTTCTTACTATTGCCAAGTGAATCATGCAACGTACTAAGCTTGCCCTCGAGCACATCTTTATACAAAAGAGCCTTGCATGGATTGTTGTGACAGGTGGGGCAAAACATGACAGGATCAGACACAGGTGAAGTTAAGGGAAGGATGCAGACTAATAAAGAGGTTGTTTCGATTGTGCTTTGTGAGGCAAATCCAGTGGGATCAATAGCGCAGGATGTTTTGGAAAAGTGTTGACAGTGTGAATAGCTGAGAGAGGAGGTTGATGTGATATGGTGCTTACACAAGGCTCAAGTCCTTGATAGTCTTTTCAACAGATTCACTTGGAAACAGAGGACGCTATGGGGCTCACATCCCCAATCTGCTTTTCCTTCCATCTGAAACAGAGGGCGCTATGGGACTCAAGTCCCCAATCTGCTTGTCCTCCATTGAGAATTGTCGGATGCTACGAGACTCAATTCCTTGATAAGATTTTCCACGAACTCACTCCAAAACGGAGGACACTATGGGGCTCAAGTCACCAATCTGCTTTTTCTTCTTTTGTGACAGTGCTAACAATTCAGAACGGTGTTTGCTGTGATCGCATTTGGTATGATTTGATCTTATTGGTGGTATCAAGAGGGAACACTGGCAACAGGGAGCACACAAACTCGATCATCACCGGGGATGCAAGAGTTCTCCGCCTACATGAGCATTGTTTGCAGGCCTACGTGAGCATATGCTATTAAACTAGCCTTAAATTCAACTAT
>JALLPD010001968.1:0-10969 GCA_036940065.1 Cyclotella cf. meneghiniana | reverse complement strand
AGCTCCAGGAGCTCACTCTTTAAAAATAATAGACATTCTAACGATTATTGTGACATATGCTCCTACACCAGTGAATATATTGGCAATGTTTGGCCGAAGGTTAAGGTGGTGCTCTAACATTATTTTTAAAGAGTGTGGAATCATCGTGAAGGATGAGTGAGACACATTCTGGCATACTGGGATGTGGGGGGAGGGGATTTGACAGTGAAAGTCACAACAACCGCCGTGATGGTGGTGCCGGCCGCAGGAGTTGGAACAAGCAACCAAACCACAACAACGCTACACCGAAATACCAATTGAAAACACCGGCCATCAAGACCTTCATCTTTGAAAATGGCAAGGCCAAGCATGCTGCAACTCGTCAAACACAAGAAAGAGTCCTCACATGTATCCACTGTGAAGGGGAGAGTTAGTCAACCTAATTGCAGATGCTCTTGAGACAGGTGTTGCCCCGACAATTCTTGTACCGCCACATCCCCCCAGGATTGAGAACCCAAACAACATGGGTCAACAACCTCCGGATATGATTGACGACGAGGCGGAGATGATTATATGGCAGGGGGAGTTAAAACACATCCCAGCCCGCCATGCCAACCTTAACTTAACAAGGGTATGATTATCTATTTCTCCGTTACTCACAACCAGTGCGTCCCTACCTTGCGCAAGAAGCTCGAGCAGCTCCAGAACTGGGATGAGATCTTCGCTGCCAAAGACCCAATTTGGCTTTTTGAAGAGATCACAAACATTGTGCAGGGAAGAGAAGAACACCAACAACCTAAGTACAGCCTTGTGCAAGGGCTGAAGCTATTATTTGGCTTCAGGCAGGATGGGATGTCCAACACAAAATACCTTGAGTGCCAAGATGTCCTCTACAAAGCTCTGGTCAAGCAAGAGATGGACATGGCCATAGCCCTCAATCCTACCATGATTGCAGCAGAGGCTGAGCTTGTTGCTGATGAACGAGTGCCTCCTCAACCAGTAGATCAATGCCCGCATGCCGACAATGGGGCCGTGGCCACAAACACCGTATGCAATCAATGCAAGACGAACATGGGGCTTAGTGGCGCCTATAACAAACGGCACAAGGCTCTCAAGGATTCATTGGAGAACTCCTATTCTATGGGCAGGGACGAATATCCTGCAGGCACTACCAGTCTGCTGTCCCTTCTCGAGAACTTTTGTGCTCCAAACTATTGTGCTTGCGAGCCTCGGGCCGACCTCAGGCCTGGTCCCATTCCAGAAGAAGGTGTGAACTTTGCCCAAGATGACGATGCATCCAAGGATTCGGCTCCCACTGATCATGCCAGCTCTGGCCCTTCGGGCATTCTAATGTTCATTGGGGGGTCCATGGGCTCCGCACCTCCATCGTATGCTGACGCGACCGCCAACTCCTACAAGTCTCCCAAACACATTCGCCCTTTTTTGGGCAGTGCAGGAGTAAACCCTGCCACTAACAATCCTATGAGGCTCATCTGCTTTGCCTGTGGGTCCACTGCCCATAATTTGGACATGTGCCCTGAAGTGACCAAGGAGATGCTTGCTGAAATCCTCCTCCAACTCGAAGAAGTCTCTCCTGATGACACCGCTGCTGTTATGATTTAAAACCATCATGTGAATCTCTGCGAGGGGGCCGATGCTTCTGGCCTTTTGAGCAATCTTGTCTACCTCGACACCTGTACTACCAATGATATCATGGCAAATGGGAAATACTTGACTGACATATGCTCAGTCTCACAACCTTTAACAATGCACACCAATGCTGGCTCGACGATGACGTATCAACAAGGCATGCTCGGAAAATTGAAGTTCTGGCTCTGCCCTCATGGAATTGCTAATGTGGTCTTGCTGCGTACTCTGGAGAAGCATTTTCATGTGTCCTACGACAGCTCCAAGAATGGTGGTTCTTTCACTTGCTCTACCAACAACGGTCAGAGTGTAGTGTTCAAGCAATGCCCCAAGACCGGTTTTCCTTTCGTTAACCTTGACGAATCCGAGGATGACACCGCTTTTGTGATGATCCAGACCATTCGTGGAAACTTTGAGGGTTTCACTTGCCAAGAAGTTGAGCGGGCCATTGCCGCTCGCTGAGCTCAAGCTATGGCTGGCCATCCCAGTGAGAGAGTGTTCAAGAAGGAGGTGAGTCGTAAGAGCAGCAGCTCCTTATTTCGGTCTTGTTCCATTACTGCAAAAGACATTACTGATGCCCGCACTATTTTTGGACCATCTGCTCCATGTGCCAGGGGGAAATGGGTTCAGGGGAAATTGCCTAGAGTCAAGCCTGATTACGTCTCCATCCCGCCCAATTTGTTCTCTAGACCTGATGTCACATTGGGTGCGGATGTGACGTTCGTCTGTGGTCTGCCTTTTCTAGGGATTTTATCTACAAAAATCAGATTCATCACAGTGCTATTTGTCTCTTGTAGTACTGCCACTGAACTGGCTAATGGTCTAAAGAATGTTTATTCCTTTTATGGATGTGAAGGGTTTGTAGTCCAAACTGCTCTCATGGACGGAGAATTTGAGAAGGTCCACGAAAAGTTGCTGCAGCTGCTCACCATCAACATCTGCTCCAAAAATGAGCATGTGCCTCCCAACGATCACAAAATTCGTCACCTGAAAGAGCGATGCCGATGTGACAAATTTGACGAATATCCTTCCTCTCATCATCATCAAACATCTTGTACTCAAGGCCACCATGTTTCTTAATGCTTATCCTGATGCCCAGGGTATCTCCACTGAGCTCTCGCCCCATGACATTATCCTTTGTTGGCAGCTGGATTTTCAACAACACTGCCACGCGGTTGTTGGCTTGTACTGCCTAGTATATGATGACCCTGACCCCACGATCACCAACACCATGTAGCCTCGTGCCCGCTTCGGCATCTGTCCGGGGCCCACCGGCAATTTCCAAGGCACACACAAATTTTTATGCATGGACACCAATTGTGTCATCAAGCATAGGAAATTCAAAGAATTCCCAATGCCTGACTCAGTCATTCGCAAGCTCGAGCATCTTAGCAAGAAGGACAAACAAGATGGTTGCCTCATCTTTGTGGACCATCACAATGTTCCATTTAACTGGGATGACGAATATGAATTTCGACCCCTTGTCTCCGACAATGCCGTTGAACTCAAGCCCGCCTCTCTTCCTTTCCCCGACATCCCAGCCGAGCTTCCAGGAGTGCTCTATGCAGCCGAGATGCCTGAAACCACCCTGCTCTCTGAACCTGCCCCTCCGGCCCCATCCGCCGACAATCTTGCCGCCGCTGACGCTGCCGCTTCACTTGAGAATGCGAATTTTGACCCATGTAAAGCTGACTTGCTTCGCCGCGCTGAAATTGTAGGAGTGAACGTACGAGACCCAGCTGCAGCGCCACACTACACCATTCGAATAAACATGGTGCCCATGCAACTGGACAAAATTGCGCCACTGCAGTGGACAAGGACAATGAAGATGAAGAGCCACCAAGGTTGATGGAAACAGTTAATGGCGAATACACGGACTCGTCTGACGAGGGATCCTTGGCCGAGGACTACGAACCATGTGACAATGATCATAGCAGCGAGGACGATGATTGCGATGAATCTTTTGCCGTGGAAGAAGTGCCTGAGGAGGAAGCCCTGGAGGATGAACCTTCCGGAGATTGCAGGAGTGGACGAGAGCAAAGACCATCTCGACATCTGGAAGACTATGACATGACTCTGCTGATGGCGAATAGTAGAGAGGAAACAATCTTCCTGAGGATGAGCTACCTTACTTTGGTGCACTACTGCTTCAAATGAGTTTGAAACAGGGACTGAAAGTGTTTGGAAAGAATAGAGAGAAAAGTGCAATGAAGAAAACAAAACAACTGCATGATATGGAAACCTTTTCCCCTCGAGATCCCACGTCATTAACCCAGGAGGAGAGAATCAATGCACTCTCGTCATTGACTTTCCTAATGGAGAAGAGCAGTGGGGAAGTAAAAGGGTGCACCTGCATGAATGGTGCGCCACAGAGGGCATACATCCAAAAAGAAGAGGCGCAATCACCGACTGTGATGACGGATTCCATCTTCATACAAGGAACCATCAATGCAAAGGCGAGGAGAAAAGTCGGAAAAGGCATTTTTGCACACCATCACTGATGAGAAAGTTATCGTGGCCCTACATGGAGAACTATGTGAGTTGATGGTTGCAGTAAACCCAAAGCTGTATCGAAAATATGTCATGTACACAAAAAAGGCATACCAGTGCTATACGTCGAGTTATGTAAAGCCTTGTACGGCCTAATGCGATCCGCTTTGCTGTTCTACCGCAAGCTCAAGGGTGAACAGATCGCATATAGGTTTGAAATGAATCCATACAATGCATGCATGGCAAACAAGGTAACCAAAGATGGGGAGCAACTAACCGTTATGTGGCACGTGGACAATTTACAAGCTTCATGTGTACATGGACACGAGATCACGAAGCTGTTTTTGTACCTAAAACGGTTGTACGGAAACCGAATCACCATCAATCATAGCAAGAAGTTTGAATTCCTGGGAATGCAACTTGATTATTCCGAGCCTGGTGTATTCGGAGTTGATATGGAACCATACATTGAGACAATTCTCAATGATTGGCCGGAACTTATCACTAGGGGCCGAGAAGGTCCGCACAACAAAAACTTTTCAAGATCAGGCTTGACGGATCCCAAGCATACCTGCCCTAGGAGCAAGCAGCGCAGTTCCACCACACCGTAGCTCAGCTACAGTTTCTCCAAAAACGAGCCTACCGTGACATCCATACGGCGGGTTCTTTCCTTGCCTTGAGAGTCAAACATCCAGACGAGGATGAATGGGCAAAGTGTCGACAAGTGCTCCAGTACCTCACCATCACGAAGTCCCTCAAGCTGTGACTGATTTCTGAAGACTTGTCCAAAATGAAGTGGCTCGTAGACGCATCACATAACATGCATTGGGACTGCAAAGAGCAAACGGGCGCAGCAATGATGCTAGGAAAAGGAGTGGACATCAGTGGATCCAACAAGCAAAAGATTAATACAAAAAGTGCCTATGAAAGTGAACTCGTGGGGGTGGATGATTACATTTCCACCATGTTGTGGAGCCTTTACTTCATGCAGGCACAAGGGGTGGACATGCAAAACATCCGGCTATTCCAGGACAAGAAGAGCACCATTTTACTCAAAAATAATGGTAAGATGTCAAGCAGTAAGCGCACGAAGCACATCAAAGTGAAGTATTTCTTCGTGACCGATATGGTGGAGCAAGGAGACATCCTCATTGAACATCTGCCAACGGATGAAATGTGGTGCGATGTAAGCACAAAACCAAGCACTGGAAAAAGGTTTAAGACGGACCGGTCGAAGCACATGAACTGTCCCAAAGACATACTGGATGAAATGATGCCGACATCATCAGTGCCGACAAAGACCCCAGGAGTGCTTTGGAACAAGAACCTATTGCCTCCCGCAAAATCGATCCTCACCAATCAACTTGTCAGCTTCAAACCACAGGAGTGTGTTGGGGATAGGCAATTGCAGGAGCACAAGTTCCAGGTGAAACAGGCCGAGTGGAATTCATATGGCAGGAGCAGGTACGTGGCAGACTCGCAGTACGTGGCAGATTCACGTGCCCGCAGCCAACCGCTGACTGATGTGGCAGACTCGAGGTACTTGGCAGACTCACGTACCCGCAGCCAACCGCTAGCCAACATGGCAGACTCGCGGTACATGGCACACTCATGTGGCTGCAGCCTACCGCTAGCCGTAGTCTAAGAGTTGAGCTCCAGGAGCTCACTCTTTAAAAATAATAGCAGTTCTAACGATTATTGTGGCATATGCTCCTACACCAGTGAATATATTGGCAATGTTTGGCCGAAGGTAAAGGTGGTGCTCTAACATCGATGTTGTCAGCAGGGAGGTTGTCTGGATTGGCTCCTGCACCATCTGTTTTTTTGGTGCTCCCGGTGAGAGAGGAATGCCATGAACGCTGCATTGGCTGTGAATGATCATTTTACTGTTGGTCGTTGTGATATTGCTGTACCACAAGAACTAATTGGTCGTTGCCTCATGACTCAAATGCTGCCCATCACAGTACCCGCCCCATCTGGCAGCTTGGTTGGATCCACGCCCCTCTCATCTGGAGGATAGATGACATTTTTCGTCACATCATGTTGCATAGACAAACGCTCATCTCTCTCCAAGCCATGACGCCATCTCTCCTCACAGACAGCTCAGCCAACAGAAGCAAATTAAATATCATTTAGAACTTAACCTAACCCAAACTGAAATAAATAACTCTGTAGTTCATTAACAAATAATATCAAATTATTAGTTAAACTAGACTTCAGAGGGACAATCAATATTGTCAGCTACCTTCCGTACTGCTCTCGTCATAACTTTGCTTGTGATGCTCAAAGATCAATCGCAACAGTTCCATCTGCTTTGCTGAAAGAGCGCAGGTCCTACCTATGTCAATGTTTGCAAGAAGATGCAAGCATCACAGTTGGCGGTGGAACACCGATCACAACATTCGCAGTAGGGCTGCAGCAGGGTCAAATGTCTGTCAAATGTGGACTGGTGTAAAAGTGGGTGATGAGTGGATGACATCAAAAAAGCTGTGATAGAAAGAAGTGAAATTGGCGGGAACAATAGGGGGCATAAGCAATGTGATAGAAGTACGGTACTAATATTTTTTCTTTTACTTTGGAGTTACATGCTTTAATTCAAGTGACATCTCGGAGAGATAGCCACACCCGCCTATGAGTTTGGACATTTCGCTTCCGAGATATATGGTAGATCATCAGTTTTGCCTGCCCTGCCTGGAGAGAGGAGGATTACATCAACTGGGGGGATACTAATTTTTTATAGTATGGTACCATTTTATACCTATCGTGTACTAATACCTAATCATAGGTAGGTACCTACGATAAAAATTGGTTTAAACGCCTAACTATAGTAAAGGCCACACTTTACAAAATCTCATAAATTTTCGGGACATTTTTGTTTTGGGGCCTTAAACCTTCTTTTTCCACCTAAATACTATCTGAACAGATTCTCTATTTCAAGACCAATCCACCCATACGCTGGGCTTCCCGTTATTCCAATTGGTTCCAAAGTTATGGCTGATTGTCGCTAAACTCACGGCACATCACCATGATTTTTTTGGTGGGCCTACATGTAGTACTTACATTCAAACTTTTTTGTACACAACAAGGATGATCCTTCAACCTCTCCCCTCACCAGAAATGTTTGTCCCCATTGTTGGAATCATTGCAACTAACAATGGATGCACATGTGATGTCCACCGATTTGGTTGTGGCAATTATTTAGTGTTGGCAAGGCCCGTGCACGGCTGTTGTTTATGTTACGTTTGCGGAAAACCGCCCATGCTGAAATCAGTGCATTTCTTGTTCTCAAGGATGGCAGTGATGGTTGTAAAGTTGGTTTTACGCCACGGGAGCAGGCAGTCGGTACATGGGGCCATTTGTTGGATGGTGATGTGGTGAGGGTGATTGAGGTGTACCCACCCGAACACCCAAACACCTTCAGTTGCACCCTCTTTCACAGGAACCACGGGTATACTATTGCAAATATAATTGATGACGATGATTGAATGTTTTGCTTTTTTCCACATTAGTAATTGATATAAATCAGAATGATAACAACAATTATTATTTTAATTAATTACCCATTCAAAGCCCTTCTTTTTCCATGCATTCTTGAACTTTTCCTCGTCCAACATCCAATGGCATTCAACAACCCAACTTGAAACCAATTCACGAGTTGGCATCGGGATCTCTGCCACATCCTTCATATTTTCTGTGTCCACCCAATCCTCCCAGAGGTCACCCATTTTGCTTTTCAATGGCTTATTCACCCCCACATCAATTGGTTGACACACGTACATGCCGCCAGGGATGTACTGGACTACGATTCCAAGTCCCTGGATTTTTTCGACCACTTGTCCCATCATGTGGACATGAAACAAATCTAAGATGAGGAGCGGCATTGCTTCAGGAGGAAGTGTGTCTTTCAAAAGACACTTTTCAATCCAGTCTGTCATGACGGCCTCATCCATCCATGCCTTTTTTGCATGGCATAGAAGCTCATGTCATGGTATGTAGCAATTTCATTTTCAGCGATTTGACTGTTTGGTGAACCTTTGAAAATGAGGAATGGGGGCAATAGCTTGCCACTCATTGTGACGGTGGTGGCAAGCATTGCCCTGTTCGTACCCGATGTGGACAAGTGGACATGAACTGTCTGCAACCCTTTCGTGTTCCAAGTGCGGTTGGAGTGGAACATGAAGGGAATGGGTGTCTGGTCGATGTTTATGACACGGTCCGGATCCATACCATTCACTCTGTGTTGCATGAATTCATGAATTCAAGAGATGCTACCTCTGTTTGGTGTGCTTGTTTTGCACAACATGAATGGCACATTGATGGGTTAAGCCAACTTGGTTGAGAAAGCATCGAATTGCCTGGCAGTTCGCTTCCCTGGTTTTTTGCAAAAGTGAGGGCTTTTTTCTCCGCATATTTCCTGATCATCCTCGTGGTCACCTGGATGCCTTGCTTATGGTATTCAAAAATAAACCACAACAAGTCCTTCTTTACCTTCTTTACCGGAGACAGGACACTTACCCTGCCAGGGTGATTTTTCCGGATCTTTCCTGCCAGACGCATACTCGACCAGATAATTTGACTTGGGACGGCAGCTGCATCAGCACCAGTTGTTTCAGCTGCACCGGTGATGTGCATTTCTGGTGAGATGCACATTGCTTTTGTTGCATGTGTGTCTTTCTGCCCAAACAAAACCTTCTTCCACCGGTAAATAAGATGACAATCAACATTAACTGCCTTACATGCTGCAGCGATGATGCTTCCAGTGGTGACCGATGCATCAATTTGATGAATGTTTGTCAGTTTATGTCTGATGGTGTAGGATCGTCAAGTTATCTTTGGGGTACTGGATGGACTGCTAATAAGCATTCTGGAGCAGCAACAATAAATGTGAAATGTTTTCATTTTGTGATGAAACCAAAGACAGAGGGAGGGAGCGAAGAGAGAAATTGTTTTGAAATGATGCTGAGGTGGAAGAGTAGAGATGATGTAGATGGTTCGACAAGAAGGTGGGCATTGAGCGGACTGGAAAACACAATCAACCTATTTATAGAATAAATTGGTGCGGACAAGATGGGGCTTAACAAAAATGATAGAAGTATGGTATGGTACTACATTTTTGTTATTTTTTTCTTTATCTTGATCGTTCACTAGTAACTTTAAAAATCCAAAAACACAGTGTGAAGGCCACACTTTATGGACTCAGCACATTTGATGTGGCCTTTAAACCGTTTTTTACGGTAGGGATGCCATCGGAAGGAACAGTGTGGTTATTTGACAGCCCTGCTTAATTGTGTAAAAACGTCACAATTAGGTAGCCATTCCACGCAATGGTTGAAGTCATTTTCGTTAGCGCTAAGTTAATTCCTCTTGTGGAATTCTTCTCCATCATTCTGGCATACTCAGCATGCAACGTTTGCAATGATGCCACAAGTAGTATAAAAGTTATTGACAATTTCATAAAGGCTATAAAGCCAATAATGTAATTGAAAAAGACCGTTGGATAGAAAATTGTGGCGATGGTACCTTTCTCATAACTCTATTGTACTTACCTTTAGGAATAAATATACTTCTCGTAAAAAGATATAAAGTAAGTTAATTTTATAGTACCATTCTTTTGAACTGCTAAGGAGCACGGTGATCACACATTGATCACAACAATGGTGACAACCGTAATATTATCATCAAAATCATGGCACAAGCAAAACCTGGAGGTGTCAGAGCAAAGGGATCTGCTAACATGAAGGGCTTTCATCCAAGCAAACCCCTTCGTGTTTGCTTTGCAGACCAGTTTAACAACAAGGGCCACTTAACTAACTGTACGATTGTATGGAAATCATTTGGACGGGCCTCCCGCCAGGGTTGCGAAACTCACTTGTATCATGTCACCTATGATGACTTCCCTGGACAAGAATTCACTGTGGCGAAGCATTCCTTCAAGATGAAAACAGCGTGCGCAAATCCCGAAGACATTTTTGAGGATGAACACCCACCAGCAGCACTAAAAGCTTCCCCTCTTCAAGAAGATCCAAATCTTTATCTTCAAGAGTCAAGGTCTAATACTGAGCCATCAGTTCAAGTCCCAACTAGATGAGGACTATCAGCCAGTGAAGTGGCAGAGCTCCAAGAGCAAGGGATTTCAGTCAATGATGACAATGAGCCTCTCCCAGAGAATGTCAGAGCTGAATCTCTTCCTGCTCCAGAGGAAACCTGGGCAGATCTCTGACAGTGCTGTCAAAACATGGCAGGAGGAAGATTTGACAAGGGAAGGTGGTTTCACCAACCTTGGTCTCAAGTTTCTCAGTACTCTGAGTTCAAGCTTTTCCAGATGACCTTCCCCATGTCATACATCCAAGGTGTTGTGATCCCTGCAACAAATGCACATCTCACTTTCGAAACAAACATCAAAGAGTTTGTTGTTTGGTTGGGATGTGTTTTCTTCATGAGCTGCTTCTTTTGTTTATCTGTTTGTTCTTCAAAAACAAAATGTGCTGGCTTGTCACTCACAATTTCATTTTATTCTTACAGAAGAAAAATGTGTAACCAAATTCATGACCACATTTGGCTGTTTGAATGATGTTGATGGGCATTATGCATACAGGACATTGACTGATGGAAGCAGAGTCAGGTGGCTCTACAAAGAGCCAAACTCTTGCCACAACCATGCAAATCATTGGGTGGATTATGTCAACAATTGCAGGCATTCTCCTATTGACTTAGCAGATGCATGGCTGAAAAAATGGTGGCCGAATCAAAAATTTACTTTTTTCTTATCAGTTGCTGAGGTGAATGCTGTGAACTCTCGTGCATGTTCAAGAGGGGTCGAGGGTGAAGCTGGGCTAGATTTTAGGAGGAAATT